>RXPK01002556.1:0-48665 GCA_004143645.1 Protaetia brevitarsis
GTTAAATACAATATTATAAATCAGAAACTAAATTTTTTAAGATCGATCAAAGGCAAAATTATTTTATTATATAGGACATTTTGTGAAATATAAAATACATAGTTTACTAAATACATATAAAAATTCACGATTAAGCCTTTTCCTGGATATTTTATTTGAATATTTATCGATGAGATTATATTATCTATAATTTATGCTTAAACAGCAACCGAAATCGCCTGCATTTAATAAATACAGGATATTATAAGATGAACTGGATATTAGTGATACCTTTAAAATATGTTACTCTATAAAAACTATTTTAAAGTTTTAATTACGGTGCGTTGTTTTTTTTTTTCTATAGTTTGTGATTAATATAATTGTTGTGTACAATCTCTTATCCTTATATGTGTAACAGATACGTTGTCTAAGATTAAACACGAACGTTTAGTTTGTGGGATATAAATTAAAAGAAAACGCTTGAGCAAAGCAACACTAACCTCTCAACATACTCCAAATTTTGGAAAACGCCGCTACCAAACACACTAATAAGTAAGCAAAGAGCATGCGCCAGCAAAGCTCTCTATGACCCGTTCAGGGAGTTCTAGCGCAGGAAAGATAAAGCAGAGCGTTTGGGATTGAATTTGTAACAGTTAATAATAGTTATGAATACACACCAAACGTCAGAGAATAGTGGAATTTTTTTTGCCCATTATTTAATCGAAACGCAAATAGGTCATCAACCTTTGAGATATTAAACACTAACAATATCTATATATAACTTTCTGTCTCTGCCAAGTTTTTATCACATCTTAAACATATGTATGTTTCAATAGCTATGCTAACATCTTCAGGTGTACCTAAACGTAGCAAGTATAAATTGTCAAAAAATACAAATTGTGTATATACCCCAGTGACCAACTATATTTATTTCATATTTATAAATATTTAAAAAATATATAAATCTTCTTGGAATATTAGTTATAGATTAATATAATATGCATAAAATATATTATAAGAAATATATATAGTTATGTAGCATTCATAATATTTTATGCAAATGTTTCTTCCAATATATTTTTTCATAACTCTGCAAGAAGATTTTGTTTTGTAATTGTTTGTAAATATTTATTTCATATAAAAAAAAAGATGAATTTTTGCTTTTGTACATTTGGTGGGATAGGACGAATAAATATAAAAATAGGTAAAATATGCATACATATATTAAGTAGATATGTACCTATTAAAATGAATAGTTTAAAAGATGAAATTAGATAATATATATCTAATATTTAATTTAGTACCTAAGTTGAGCGCTGTAACTTTCTATTAATATATCTGCGTTTTGTATTATATTATTTGTAATAATTGTAAGTTGCAAACGACAACACAACACCTCTATTCATTACGGTGTCGGTGTTTATATATTTTAGTATTGTTTATGCGTCTTATGGATTAGGTTACATAGAAATGCATACGCGCACGTGCGTATATCATCAACGTTTTTATTCGTTTGTCCGTTACATGTTATAGTTTTATAATAGTATACGATTAGGGCAGATTAGGGTTAACTTGTATAATTAATTGTTGCAAGGGTGTGTTTTATTTTTGTGGTGACTACGAGGTAAGCAAAACTTTGAACAATGTCATTGGCATTTATAAAATAATTGGAATGCTCAATATCGCTATGTACAGAAATCGTTTAATACATATAATTGTAGGAATTTTATGCATATATATGTACTGCATCTACCAGATAAATTGCTAGTTTGATTTGTCTTAAGAGATTCATCTCGGTAGATAAGCGTCATAACCTCAAATAGAGGTTAGAATAACGTTGTGTTGTTTTATTGTTTGTATGTAAAATGTTTTCAAAATATTAGAAATAAAGTAAAAAATAAGTATCGTAAGTATATAGAATGTAGCTACCATTCCAATTATTGTAAAATTGCCCAAATGTATTAGTAGGTGTTGAATAATGTTGTACGTATGTTTTATTCATGGTATGATCTAATACAGGCAATTGGCATTGTTTAGAGGCCACAGGGAAACGCCATGAGAGCGCCACTACCGAAGATATGAAAAAAGCCATAAGGTTGTACCTGCACCAGCCAAGGCCTAGACTTAAAAAATGAGTATTTTTCATTTTTTATTGGCGTTATTCAAAATAAAAATGTATAATAAATACGTTTGTTTTTTATTTAGAACACTTCAAATAAAAAGTAGTGATTAATTCGATAAAACCTTCAGTATGCCTTAAAAGATGCCAGAATTATTGATTATTAACTTGTATAGTGAGTGAAAAAACAAGTTCTTGCCTTTTATAGCAACTCTTATGTATGTTTCAACTTTTCGCTATCGACGTTATAACATTCTATTCTAAAAAACAATAACCAGAACAATTTTAGTTACATTTTGACAAATTAAAAATAGATTGCATAAAAAATCTCATTTTTCATTTAAATAATATTTTAGAAAAAAATATTGCGCTTACATTATTTTAAAATATGGAATAAATATTTTAATTGAATATTTTGTCTATATTTAGAAAAAAATATGAAAAATATATTCAAAAACCTCTCACCGAAATATTTATAAAATATATTTTTAAAAATATCTATGTAATATTTCTGGCCTGGTTAGGTATGAATAAGTATATTCCTCAGGTTAACATAATCAACAGGTTCAGGACTACTATTCTCAATAAATTTAATATTTTATTATAATTAAGCGGGTGCGTAAATCGGTATTATTATGTTTTTCCATATAAATAGCTTCTCACATACTAAGATTTTTACAATTGGAAGACTTAATTACATCTAAATCGTTAATGGAAAAAGTTATGATCGCGGGAAGTGCATACAGTGAAGGTCAACTACTTGAAAGCCTTTGTGTAATTGATATGTAATGAACTTGAATTTCAGTTTAAGAAATGCGAATATATTTAAGTTCAAATTTCAAAATTTTCTTTAATATTCTGATAAAGGTGTGGTCACAGTATCAATGAATAATACTTTTCATATTCTTATCAGCTTATCATGTAGTAGAAACCAATAATATTATATAGATTATAATGTGGAATGTCGTACACATTGTAACACAAAAAAGTCGAAAAAGGTAATATGGAAAACAAACGTAAATCCGAAGAAATTTCGGGTGAAGACGCGAAGAAATTGAAACACGAAGTGTTTTGTCCCGATGGAGAGAGGTGTAGCAGTAGAAATCCATATCATTTCAAGGAGTACGAGCACCCGCATTTAAATCGCTTCATACAAATGGGCGAGGATTTCACTTTACCTGAAGGATTTCCACAAACTTTGGACGTAGTCAATGAACAAATCCAGGTACTAAAATCATTAAAAGGAACAGAAGTAAGTACAGAAAATCGCAGAGAAGATGAAAGGGAAGTGGAGAACTCGGCTGGAGCAAGTTCTTTAAGTGAAGATAATGATAATACTATGCTATACAAGCTAAAAAAAGCATCTCCTTATCATATATTCTTTAATAAAATTCCTGCAGCTGTTGAAACTATGCAAGCTGAGCATACGATTACCTTTACAGATTTGCTTTGTGTTAGTTTGGGAGAATTAGAGTGTTCACTACAAATAACTTTCTGGATCGACTTCGCGTGGTTGATGGAACAATATCAGGCGAGAGGTGAACACGAGAAGCCCCTGACTGTTTTGTATGGTAAGACAAAAAACCCGATGAACAACCCTTTACCAAATGTTATATCCCAAATGGTGAGGACGCCAGAGCTTTATGGTACTCATCATTCCAAAGTGGGACTGTACTCGTATAAAGATGGATCACTAAGGGTTGTTGTGTCAACGGCAAACTTATATTACGAAGACTGGAATCACTACAATCAGGGAATATGGGTGAGCCCCACTTGTAAACCGCTACCAGATAGATTCCCCTCACGATGGTGACAGTCCTACGGATTTAAAAATGACTTTAATCAAGTATTAGAGTCCTATGAGGATTCGTGTTTAGAACGAATGGATAGATCGTGTAAAGAAAGTCGATTTCAGCCATATAAAGGTGTTTCTTGTGACATCTAGGCCAGGTAAACATTATCCCATGAGTGACGGCTCACACATTCACAGAGTTAGCGATATTCTATCCACACACTGCACCATCCCTAATACATCCGACAGGGAGGATCCCCTGGCTTGGAGAATCAATGCACAAGCTTCCAGCATAGGTTCTCTTAAAAAAACTCCCGCAGATTGGCTATGTGGTGTCGTGCTGAGAACGTTGGCCGCTCACAAAGAGAGGCAAACGATCGACAATTTACCCGACACATTAAATGTAATTTATCCGTCAGTGGATAATGTCATGAATAGTTATTTCGGAGCTAAAGGAGGAAGATGTTTATCATATGAAAGAAAAACGGGTAAGAAACAGACCTGGTTGAAGGATTATTTGCATCAGTGGGTGGCCGATTCGACGTCTAGGACTCCTGTTATGCCACATATTAAGACGTACTGTAGGATTTCTCCTTGTCTATCGAAATTAGCCTGGTTCCTGTTGACTAGCGCGAATATTTCCCAAGCGGCGTGGGGCATGCCCAATAAAAAGGACGAATCAGTCAAAGTGCTTTCCTATGAAGTTGGCGTGATGTTTGTGCCGAGTTTCTTTGACGAAGAATATTTTTCTATAACTGCAAGTGCGTCTTTGGGAGAAAATAAATCTGGTTTCCCATTTATTTACGATCTACCCTTAAAAAAATATACACCTGGGGATTGCCCGTGGTATTCTGAGCCTGTGTTTGAGCTATAGAGAACTGAATTTTATTAATTCTACCATGTGTACCAACATGTTGTAACATTTATAATAAAACCGCATTTCACTTAGTCTTAGTTTTATACATTTATTTGACATCTACGCTATTGGATTTGATGATAGAATACCAAGTCATTTACACATTTTTTTTGACTAAAATTTATCGTAAATTTGAATTATTTAAAGCGATTTTTCGCGATATGGGCTGCGTTCCCAGTCGCGCATAATGCATTGTATGCGTCTGATCATAGACAAGGATGCAACGATACATTGTTGTCGCATGCAACGATACGTATGCGTGCATAAAAAGTTTTGCCGCGAAATCAGTTTAGACCCTGACAGAGGCTAGAATGAAACATACAACGTATAGGAAAAAAAAGTAATGCAGCCTATGCGTGGCAAATGCACAAGTAAATCGAAACGCTCCTCAATAATCATTCCTAAAAGGTTATGGTCCAAGTGCACGCGTATTGAGGAAAACTGTGACTAATGCTGCTTTCGTTTCATGCAATTTAGCTACTCCGAGTCACTCCGTGAACTTGTGTTGTTGTTCTTTTCAATAAGCGCGCGAAGCACGGTGAGCACGACGGGTCACTTTCCCTTTTCCCCTCTTGCACCACCTATTTTACTGGTGCTGGTGCACAGAGCACTTTGCTCGTGAAGGTTATGTTTCATGTTTACACTGTGACTGTGTCACAGAATAGGTTTGTTTGTTTGTCTGACCTAAGCAGATCCAAGGAATTTTACGCGTTTGTTTGTATTTTAGAGCATGATATGTGCGTGTTTGTTTGTTTAGAGCAAGCAAATCCAGATCACAAAGAGGGTCCTCTTTCTGCTCGCGGTCCGACGTCCGAGCAATTTGTGCAACATAACCTAATCGCACTAACACCGTGTTGTAAGCTGTCGTTTGTAAATGTAATCCGATTTATAACTGCATCAAATATGCACGAAATAGATAATATAATCCCTAGTAGCAAAATTTAAATTTCTGACAATTATTTTTAGTAACTTCAACAGAAAGATATCAAAGTAACTAGTAATCTAATACAAAATCATTGGTAATTTCGTGTTTCAATGTTGAAGTTACTGAAAATAAATGCGGGAAATTTAAATTTTGCTACTAGGGATGATACTAATGTGATTGATGTAAAGAACGATCATTATATTTTAAAAACTTGGTAGGTACATAAATACTAGTATATGATGCATTTTTATTGTAGTCTAGATTCATTAATTTGAAAAATTATTTTTACTTTTCCAATTCATAATAGCTGTGACAATCTGACAATAGTAAATAATAAAATTAAGATTATATTGCAATCGAGCGCGTATTTGTTTGTACCATCTTTAAATCCAACTCTGAGACGCTTTCAAGTTACTCTGATGACGTCAGTAGATATTGCTCCAAGCACACAAACAAACAAAGCTAATATCTAACACTCCTCCCAACAATGCGTGCGTTCAGGGAGTTACGGCGCTGCCAGCGCTGAGCTCCGCTAGATCGAGCGGCGTCCTGAACGCGGCGCTAGATCCAGCGTTGGAGCTAGCGGTCGCCATCTTTTCTAGCGAAAACTATTTTCGCTAGGCAATATGGCCGACCGCTAGATCATCCAGTGGAAAGTGGGGATGACCGGCAAACATTCAAATATGAATTTGTAAAGCGTGTGAACTAGATGAAATCCTTAAGTAATTGTGGTAATACTAACTTTTTATTGCTATTTTATTAAAGTGATGATGAATAAAGTGAAATGGGAAACAATATAAGTCACAGAGAGGTTAATATAAATATTATAAATACATCAACTACAATTTTTAGATCGATCAAGGCAAATTATTTTATTATATGGACATTTTGTGAAATTATCAAATCAATAGTTTACGAACACATATAAAAATTCACGATTATAGTAAAAACTATTAATTACATAAATATATAAAATATTTTTTTTTAAAATACTTTTTAAATTAATTCCTTTCCCAATTCTAGTGATTTTCTGGTGGAAATATAATCCCAATCAAGTGAAATATGTCTTCTGTCAATTGGCAACACTGAACACTGGGTACAAAGATAAGGTAGTTGGTATTGATGGGTAACTAACAGTAATTTACCGATACTTGGTTAACAGCGCCTCCTTACGGAAAGGGTCTCAGAACTAACATAGGCATGTATACAACCGCGCGTTATTTGAAATTATTAGTATTTAAAAAGTTTGTAAAGAGGAGTGAAAGAAAAGTCTAACGTGGTCAGACAACAATTTTGGTGTGAAGACAAAGTCTATGTTGCACACCAAAATAGATGTCTGCACACGTTAAACTCTTCTGACAGTCTCCTAAACACATAAAAATAACACTTTAGTAATTATATCCTACGTCAATACAATTTGTATAGAGTTATAGAACAAAATGTAAATAAATCCAAATATTTGTGCATTTTATTTATTATAATTTCTTTTTTAATAACCCAATTCACTCTCAGAAATACCATAATGTTTGAAAAAACATAAGCTCATATTTGCTTCCAAAATTACTGTTTAAGTTTTCATAGGATAATTGATGGTGAAAAAAAATGTCTTTATCATTTTGCCTAAAATGTAACTTAAAACATTACAGTACTAGTTTCAATGGCAGGGGCCTTTACAAAAAAAAATGCAACATTGTTATTATTTGGTTGCACTTTTAAGGTATTTCCCCAATTTTGTTTTTTATGCAAGTATATGTACTACATTAGCCCCCGGTAGTACGCTAGCATCAGATCATTGTTGCTCTTGAACTTTTTCTGTTTTGTTGTTTGTAATATTAATATTGAAATTAATTTAGAGAATTAGCGAAATTCAAATTTCCCGCATTTATTTCTAGGAAAGATTTTCATTTCGTTTTCGTTCGCTGCTTTTAGGAAATCTCCAGATTGCTTTTAGAAGTGAGACATAATGCTAGAAAATTTTATAGGTATACAACCAAGTGCAAATACAGACTATTTTATATCATAAAATTGGAATTTTTATAAATCATCGATTATAGTGTATCCCTTTTTAGTACGTTAATTAATTGGCCAATAAATTACTTAATAAATAGCTAGGTATAAAACGGCCTTAATACGCCAAAATCTTTCAATTTCAACCCGAAATGTGGAATAAATTCACAATAGCACTGATTTCTTGGCACGCTATACTTCTATACCAGCGCATTTATTCGAGTTTAAACAATTCTAGAATGCCCTAACAAGCTAAAATTTCGGTGGAAAAAATAGTATAGAAAAACATTCATAAATACTTTATTCAAATATAAGAATTACAATAAAAAAAACATTTACTATTTAGGACGGATATATACACTCCTGTTCAAAATTAAAGTAACACTTTTTTAGGCCGCGAGATTCGATTAGCATCATCAAAAAGCGCAAGTATTTCCAATGTTTTAAACAAACTTTGGTAAAAATAAGAAGTTTATATTTAATTGTATTTTAGGGTACTTTAATTTTGAACGTTAGATATATATACATATATGAAAATACTTATGTTCATATATTTACGTTTACATGAAAAGTATTAATGGAAAACATCTAAAAAAAGCATTTTTCGTTTATAGATGTAAAATTTCTAAAAAAATACATATTATATTATATTGCTTCGATATAAATGGCACTTTGGAATATTCGAATTTTATACTTTGGAAAAACAATTTTCAAAATAATAATAATAAACGGAATGCTTTAGCAGTACTTTTATATATTATTTATATATGTATATAAAAATAATAATAAATAAACTATTCGAAATAATAATTCCAAAAAAAAAAAAAAAAACTGTTGGTCCCTTTCTCTATTATCTTGCTTTGGATAATAATCGAGAAATTGAAAATAAAAAACGACATAATTAAGTACAAAAAAATACTTACTTTTAAGTATATACAATAATATTAATCAATTCTAATAACATTAATAAATCAAGGCGGGAGAGATAAAAAAAAAAACAAAAAAACTAAAACCATTATTATATATAAAGAGGAGAAACTTTTATCACAAATACAGTTTCTAGCTGTAGAAAAATATACTGTTCTTATACTTTCATAGATTCTATATACCTCCAAAAATTTTCTAAATCACTTAACTTTTAATACGGAGTTGTTTTGAATTCCGTAGAGGGAGATTCAAATGATATAGACGTAATCTCTGGCAGCTGCTGCCCTCTTTTATTCGAAATGCTAAATAAAAAAAAAGGCACTTGGATTTCGGACGCAAGAGGGCGGAAAAATAATGATAAATTCAAGAAAAGAAGTTGGCACTCGTTCTTTATAACTGAGTCGTTATTACCGATTTTTTCACGATCGACGCATCTGTATTGTTTACTTTGCTAATAGGTGACAATACGATCTCTTGCGAGACCAACCAGGGCGATACTTTGTTAAGAGATGGCGTTATTGTAGTCGGTTTCTTCTCAGGGGTATGTTTGGGAGACTCCTGAAATGAAATTTCTTCTTTAGTTTGACGACGACAACGCATATATTTTCAAAATAAAAATGACGTAACATTGTAAGATTAAGAGGTCGATAAGTATAGTGTTAAATGTCCCTAAAGGCAATTATTAATTATTTTTTTTTCACCAAATACATAACATTTTTGGAAAATATTAACTTAAGAAGAATAGTTTGACTTTTTTCAAAACGGATTTTCTTTCTGAATTATTTTAGATGTTGGTTTGATTTTTTTGTGTTATCTGTACTTATGAACGGCATCTAAAGCAAAATATGATTATTCTACCCTTTCTGAAAAAAAACTAGGATAAAACTGATATATTTTACTAAATAACTGTACTACTAACTTTCTTATTTGAAGAAGTAGATTAGTACTTCCAAAAGCAATATTGTAGAGAATTACTTAACTAAGAAAAATTAATAAATAATTTCATTGCAGTGTTGCTAAACATACCGGTAAGATGCTATTAAGGATTTTTTAATAATAAAAAAATACACAAATTCTTTTTCTCTTTTTGTAAAACACCCAGTATATCGGAGTACATGTTCCGAAGATGTACTGTCATGTTTACATATTTTAAGAAGAATCACAAAAACACTAACCGAATGACCGAGATGACTGACATGCATTTCATGTATGGACTTGCTGATGGCAACTCATTAGAAGATAGACGATTGTACATTGAACGATTTCCTGCCCGTAATGTAAAAATCTTCGAAAACATTTATCGACGTCTTCCTGAAACAGGCTCGATGAAACGAAGTGGAGGGCCAGGAAGGTCAATGACTGCAAGAACGGTACAATTGGAACATAATGTGCTGGAGATGATAGAGGAAGATCCTGGTAGTTCTACGCGAAAAATTGCAAATACTTTGAATGTATGTAAGTCATTGGACAGTTTGGAAAATTCTTAAGTACAATTTGTTGTATCCATACCACATTCAACCCGTTCAGGCACCACTACCTGCTGATTTTCCTCTAAGTATTGCATTATGTCAATGGATATTGCAAACATTAGTTCGCATTCCTCTATTCCTGACACAGATTCTTTTTACCGATGAAGCCAATTTCTTGAGAAATGCAATAAGGAATTTTCTAAATAACCATGTGTGGGCAGATGAAAATCTGCATGAGGTATTTGAAGATCGTTTTCAACATCAGTTCTCGTTGAATGTTTGGGTTGAAATTGTGGGTGACAATCTAATTGGACCGGCATTTCTACCAGGAAGACTTACTGGCGTGGTGTACCGCAACTTTTTGGAAGCAACGCTGCTTGAGTTTCTGGAGGGATGTGCCATACGCGACAAGATGTGATTTGTGCACGATGGTGTGCCACCACATTTCAGTTTGGTTGCTCGTAATTTTTTTAACAGCAACATACGGAGATCGCTGGATTGGTCGAGGTGGCCCACACGCATGGCCTGCTCGATCCCCAGATTTAAACCCCTTAGATTATTTCTTTTGGGGATCTCTGAAGTCAATAGTTTACGCTACTCCAATTGAGAATTTGGACGATTTGTGAAATCGAATAATTGCTGGGTGTAACTCAATTAGAAACGACCCTGGTGTGTTTGAAAGAGTCCGACACTCAATGACGAGAAGATTGAATGCTTGTATCTAGGCTGGAGGAAGCCATTTCGAACATTTATTGTAGATTGAACAACTTTACATGTATTTTTTGATAATAAAATGTTGTTACTGTCGCAAATCTTCTTCGCCCTGTATCTTCTAAACAAAGGGGTTTTTCAAAAATCATCATAGGACAAAATATTCTTAGAATAGACCAATGAATAACCCCTTGATTTTTTTTCCGTTTGTTCACCTAACACCCTGTATATGACAGCCCCATTTATCTCAGAGTAGTATTACCAATATGAATTTGACATCTGCAAACATTTTTCGTCCAAGATAGAGTTCTAATTTAGTAAATAGTATATTTTTCGGCATTTTTGGAGTACTACGTAAGTGTGTCTGTCTTAAATTGTAAAAAAAAAATTATACGTATTAATACAAACAAGGACATTACATAGAATACATTTTATAATATTTTAGTGATAGAACGCAATCTATTGACGGAAAGTTGTATTATTCAATGTATCGAGATTGAATACTGGTTCATATTCTTCCTAAACATACAAGCTTCTACCACAACTTTTGGACGTAGCAATTTGACAATTAAAAGGCTACTCACAAAATTTGCTTATGCTTATAGTATGAATAGACCGTTTTATAAGCAGCTGTTTTCCAGAATTAAAAATTCATTTTGATTCCTTTTCCAAGAACACTTTTAAATTCTAAAATAATAATTTAACACTTTTTTTTTTAATAGAAATGCTCCCCCACAATCTATTCATTAAATCAAGTCAGTAAAATTAAATTAGTAGTCCAATTTTATGAATTGATTTTGCTGATTTTCTTGTGTCGTTAGTAAACTAACTAAACTAAGTAGGATTTGAATCAGAACTTAAAAATTTTCTTAAGATCTGTTTTTACCGTTCTACTTAATGAACAAAGTATAGGTTTTTGTGCAGATTTTACGAGTTTTAGAGTTTTTTCTCACTTTCTTTTTGACTTACTCTACATCATTGTTCATATTATAGGAAATATTAAACAAAAACATTACAATGTTATGCCATTCACAAGAAAAATAATTACGATGTTAGTTTATGTTTCAAGCTATAAACGACCTTTGTTGTATCTGTATCATACTTAACATCAAGTGTTTGTCGACTGCTATTGTGGTAAAACCGTTCTAAAATACTAGCAGTAATATTTCACCGTAAAAAAAATGCTATCCTGTGTAATATGTACTGATATGACAGATTCAAGCTGTTATAAGCTTATGTATATATAAGGCATTAGATAGCTTAATTATAAATAGCATACAATTTTTTATATGATCACAAAATGCTATGAATGTAGGATAATATGAATTTAGTAGGAGTTAATCAACAGTAGATGCGATATTTAGGGTTATAAATTTTGTTAAAACTGCCAAGTTAGAAAAAGTTACGATTATATTGTTAAATGTTAAAGGTGGTTTTGATAATGCCTTGTGGCTAAAAATTATAGCACAATTGAAGCGTATAAGTTGCCTAGGTAGGTAATTTAGTTAGAATTGCCAGTGGACATTTCTCAGAAATAGTGATTGCGATAGTTAGCGAATCGGGAATTAGTATTACACAGGAAATTACTAAGGATTGTTCACAGGATTCCCGATTGGGCGGGATATAAGAACATTTTATAGGATAGTCTGTTCAAAATTATATTACAAAAGGGTTATGAGACAGCCGCATATGCGGACGATATTACGTTATCAGTTAAAGCAGGGCAATATAATACGTTAAAAAATAGTCCTAATCAGGCTTTAGCAAATTTGGAGATTATGATAGGACGCGTGTAAAATTGAAGAAGCAAAAAAAAAAAAATAATATAATCGGGGCGTAAAGATTGCTAACGGTTAGAGCCGCAAACAACGTCATCATCTATTTCGGCAGACGCGGCGTGCGTTATTTCGGGTATACTACTAGTATACCCGAAACTAGTAGATTTACGTTTGAGGGAACTTAAATTTCGTAGCGATGTGAATAAAATAGGGTTTTAGGGTTTAATTACTGCAAGGGGAATTAGATTAGAATCGGGCAATTTAGAAAGGCGACTAGATATAGAGGGCCGAATTCAAAGTATTACTTTCAAGGACAAATTTAATTGTAGATGACTTCCTTTTTTTTTGTTTACAACCAACTCCTGTTTGTCACTAACACAAAACATTTTAAAATTCAAATATTGAAAGACATTTCGTAAAGTGGGGCAATTCCGATCTGATTTATGTACTATTTCTGAGCTGCAATTATTATTATTGATCGAAAAAAATTATATACAATTATACATCTTTTAGGTACATATATCATCATATATAACCTGATGTATTAAAAACACTATTTTTTTAATACATCAAGTGTGATCGGTTTTGCCCCATAATAGGGGGTAATTCCAATCACCCATTTATTTTCTTATAAAAACCGATTTGAAAGCTACATGAGGTAAATCCAATAACAAAAATTTGTATTTTAAAAAAGAAAACTTACGGAAATAACGGAAAATATGTATTATAGAAGTAACAAACAGATAAATAATGACATAAACTATAATAATTCAATAAACTAAAACTAAAGCAAAATTTCACTCAACGCGCTTCCCTCTCAGTTCAAAAACGTATCTTCCCCTTCTATGACTAGCTGGATAATTTGGTTTTTGGAAATTTCCTAGATTTCGTCAACTTGGAGACATACAAAAGTCATCTTTTCTCCTCCTTAGAAACCCCCGGTTCTTTAAAGTATTCTGAAGTATTGAATACGACACCCCATTGTTTTCTGAAGCTTTCATAATGGATGAAGTACTCTATTTTACGGCCCTGATAGCGCTTTGGAGGTATTTGGGGTTATATTGCTGTTTCTCGCCAGGCCATACTTTTTTTTATAGTTTCTCACCATAATTTTCAATAAAAAGTCAAAAAAAGAAACGGTGACGAATGAATGACGATTGATTCTTTTCCCTTACCCCTTTTCGAAAATTCACTTAGCCCTAGTGGGATTCCCCAGTAGTAGTTTATTTCCGTCTCTATGAAATATTACTCGTTATCATTCCATAAAAAAATATTTTTTAACACAGGAAACTTTAATGCAATACTTAAAAAGCCAGCTAGTTATCTATGTTATAAACAAAGTTTATTAAAAGACTGTGTTGCAAAACTTTCTTATCCTTTCCATAGATGCCAGACTAAATAATTGCCATAAAATCAGGATTGATCGATTTTACCCCACTCTACGGTATTCTTCAATGTTTTAAATGTGAGTATTTCTCTTATATGTTTGTTTGTAAATTTAGATAACAGTGCCAACGTCTCATACAATTTTAAAATGTTTAGTGTTATTGACAAACAACAGATGGTTGTAAACAAAAAAAAAAAAGAAGAAAGTCATCTACAACGCACCTTTACTTAATTTTACTTTATAAAAACTTGAAAAAGACAATAAAAAATTGTCGAAACGTTGTTTAATTAAGGAAAAATGCATTGATTTAAGCCATAATTCCATGAAAAAATTTGGTTGCTAAATAGAATAATTGGCTAATAAACAAATTTGAAGAAGATGATTATTATGTAAAATTGAGAGGGTTAATGATTCTCATTGCGAATGTGGAGGGATAGATAAAGCGAGGCATGTTTTATTTGAATGCCCACTCATTGAAGAGTGCCGATCGCGTACGGAAGTTAACGCATCAGTTAAGGAGTAAATTTAGCAGCGACGCGGAACAGATAGACGAAACAGATCCTGCTTCCAAAATAAGATTTTTCCATGGTTTTCCCTCACTCCTTCCCTTAACGTAATAACTTACAGCTGAACTATTTATTATATTTTTGTCAAATATTATTAATAATCAGAGGAATTATTTTAGTTAGAAATAGGAATGTATCAGTTGTTATGGAATCTCATAAACTACGTGTATATCTTTAGTGAGCTTTAGGATGAAGTTAATTATTAGTTTTCATAAATAAAGTGAGTGAAAATATGGAATCCGACAGAGTCTTGTGCTGTCACATTTCTGTCACTGCACTTAGTGTATTTTGGTTATCCGTAATTTGTAACTCCTCTCAAACACGTGAAAATCTAACAAAGGTCGTTCGCTAGCTTGAAACTACTACAAGCGATATGTTTTTAAATGCAATTATGACGCCACAAAGCTAAAACTTAGCAACGCCTCTAACCCAACACTTCCAACTAAAAAAAATAAATAATAATAAGCCTTGCTTCACGTGGATTAACGCAAAACAATCATTTCAGGATAATATAAGGATTTGTGACACCACAGATTGCTTAACGTAAGGAACCAATGTAAGAACACTTTTCGCATGCATTTCATCACCTCTTTATTATTATTCTTATTATCCTCGCCCGTTCTGCACCTTAGAATCCACCTCGTCCAATCTAAAAGGATTATTATTCGACAAAAGGGATTCGATTCGTGGAACGGATTCGTATTATTGTTCTCCATCTGATTGAAATTGACGAACGGATTCGAATTGGTATCTTTAATGAAGGTCGAACCGGCAGGTTTAGTCGGCGATTTTCCTTCCCTGTTAAGATTATCGACGAAGCTCAGCGAGTTGAACAGGCTTTCCGTGTCCGTATCTCCGTTGGTGCTGAGCAAACTGAGCGGCTGTTGTTTGCCTTTGTTCTCCGGGCCGGTTATCATGACCTTCTCCAGTTTTCCGCGCTCCGAGTGGCCGAAGAATGTCACGGTGACGGGCGTGGTGCAACGTTTCTGGTTAGTATCGTCCGGTGTTTTCGGTGATTGTAGGTTCGAGTTGGTGAGTATCGGTGTGGTGCTGGTGGACCGTTACTGACAGCGTGAGCTTATCTCCACCTTTAAGCGTAGCACAGGCGCGGTAACAAGGAAAAAAAGAACAAAACAAAAAAAAAACAAATAGGATTAGACAAAACACAAGCGTTTAATACTATTAATAATTAATTTGATGGGGTAAAATCGGTTAGGGAAGTGTTGATTTAAATAGCAGAAGCATTCTAGATGAATTTATCCTCCACAAGGAATTGCTTAATGATAAATTAGCTCGGTTACCAGAGTAAAACTAAATTTTAACTATAGATTATGCTTATAATAGGGTCGAGAATCTTTTTTTTTTCACTTAAGAGAAACGTTTCAAATAATTGTAAGCAAATACGTTTGTTTTTATTTATGAAATGAGTATACAGGGTGTCCCACCGAATGTGATTTTGAAACTTGCTCAGTAGCCATGGCTGACTATGATTTATTTAAGAGGAAAATATTTTCAATTTTATATTTTCCTTAAGTAGATAGTAGTTAATTATGATTATCCTACAAGGTTTTTATACAAATTATATTCCTAGTAAAAATAGAAAAATCCTAGCGAGCCAGTTGGTGGGATACTCTTTATTAAAACAAAAGAAAAGTTAAAAATGTATATTTTTTTTAAAAGTTTTGATCTGACGTCAAAACTGCTAGAACTAGTACCGACCGATCGAATAAGATTGCCTTGATCCTACATCACTTTCCGCTAAGTACTGTGGGGTGCAAAATCCTGAAAAGCAGTCAGCAATATCCTAAATTATAAAGTACATATCTTTGGTATTTAATTGACTTTCTTTTCGCCCAATCATTAAGCCAAATGGCCGGACAACTAGGTAGAGTTAAGGCTGTATTAAATAATTTGCGAAATATAGGACGTAGTTTGTATCTACTAGTTGCATATAATCATACGTTTGTGCTAAACGGACGCATCCATTTGATTAGAGTTAGGTCGTTTAAAAAAAAAAACCCTTTTAATGCTGAGTTATCACATAAAAAAAAATCTCGTAACAAGTGAAGTTAGGTGCAGACAGCTTCTATTCAATAATAGATGGCGCTGCATGAGCAGAATTGCGTGAAAATCAAATATTAAAGAAATATTTCAGCAGTAATGTTCGCATTATTTTCGAGATGCTGATTAGTCACAGGTAGCCATTTTGTTTATGACTATTTAAATATAATAGTAATTATTACCGTTTGCAGATTTCCTGTTTTTATCTTCAACAACTTACGGTCCAATAGGTTTAACAATACAAGAATTAAAATTTGTTTGTAGATAATAATTATATATTTTTTGCATTTGTATTTATTCGGTCTAATATTTATAAAACACTTTTTTTGTTTTGTTTTGTATTCAACGCTAATTATTTTCATAATATATGTAAATTCGTGTAGAGCTAGTATTTTTGGTTGCCTAACCCTGCGTAAATATCATGTAAATGTGTTTCCTTCTCATTTTAGAGGCCGTTTTACACCTAGCTATTTATTGCGCAATAACACGGATAATCCGTGTTTTACACGTAAAATTTTAAATTGGCCAATAAATTACGCAATAAATAGCTAGGTGTAAAACGGCGTTAACATTAGGATTTATCGATACGATACGATCATTACGTAGCAGGGCAGGCACCAAGTGCCGACTCATTCTGAAAATCTGAATCACAGTATTCTGAATTTTTGGTTCTTTAATTTAGTTATTAGTATTTATGTTTTCTTAGTTTCGATAACTCTTTCTTTTCGCTCATTCTAATTCTAGTTTAAATTATCTTTATTTTTTAGTTTGACATGTTACAAACACAAAGGTGTCCATGTAATTAATAAACATTATTATTAATTATACAGGAATAAAGAACATAATTCGGTTTTGTTCTCCTTGCTAAGTTAATTTTTTCCGAACGTCGTTATTGTATATGCCATTTGTTTTATTGTTTATATCTATTTGAGTTTGTTTTAAAAAAAAAAAATGTTTTCTATAGTATCGCTATATAATGTAAAGTAAATACATAAATAATAAACGTTTCATAATTTCAGTACTGTTTATTTTGCCGCATACTGTAATTGAACAGTTTCAATTTGCAAGCTGATTGAATTTTAGTGCAAATAGTTATTTCGTATATAATTATGTAATTCCATTAAAATTAATAATTAGGTAAGTTAATTAATACCCAACACTATCTGTCACCCAGATCAGTGACAAGTTGAGCGTACCATCAGTAACAGTTACCCTAAAGATACGCAAACATCAAAATGATGAAGGTAAGTGTTTTATTGCAAGAATTTACCATACCTGGAGGTAAATATTGTTTTTCTACCTTACTGTAATACAAATTAGTTCTTTTTTTTCTGAACGTTATAAATGTTTAGACTATAGTTTTTTTCCTGGCAAAGATATTCTTTTCATTCTAGTGTTAAATCAGATACAGTATGCCAAAATCATAGATCCATACCTAGATACAAGAGTAACAAACTTTAAAAATAAATGTATGTATACATGTAAAGTCACAAATAAAGATTTTCGTCATTGGTGAGACCTTATTAACTTTAGATAGATTCGAAAAAGAGTCCAAATTTATATTGACGTCTACGAAATAAAATAACATTAGTTTTTGAGGTGTTTAAATATAATATATTCACACAGAACCAGTTCCTTAATTCTCTAAGAGCCTCGCCGATGTTTTTATTAATAATATCGAGGGACGATCCTGATATCACCGCAGATGTATCGTCAGCATACAAATATAGAAACCCATTTACCAATGTTACACACTATCGTTAATGAATAGAGTAAATAGAATAGGTCCAAGAATGGAACCTTGTGGTACTCCTAACTCGAACACGTAATAATGAAGATTTATAATCGAAAGGCTAGTTTAATTAAAGAGGTGATATAAATTTAACTTGATACACGCAAAACCCTCGTATTATGCGTGAAACCGAATTATATCTTGTAAAAATTTTATTTATCTGGCTAACTTCATTCGAAACAATGTCGATATGGACTTTGTAGAAAGTAGACAGGATCAAGACAACCATTAATGACCGCAGTAAATACACTATTTTTGTAATTCGTTACGTTCAAAAGAAGATATTTCATGTGTTATTTATTGATTAAAAACAAGAATAATTGCTTTTCCTTAAAGTTTTTAATATCTGAAACAATAATGTCATATCCCATTCTAGATAATTTTAAATCGCAGGATAATGTCCTAAAACCAATACTTTTGCAGACATTTATATACATTTATTTAAATAAAATCAATGAACTTTTAATAGTTTTAATTTAAAATATATTTATTTTAAAACAAAAAGCTATTTTGATGGCTTTTATTATAATAAAAACAGATATTAAAAAACCCCACATAAACACAAAACAGGTGCAAGGAACAAAAATATGAATACAAGTTAAATTTCCCCAAATTCTCGCATAATCCGAACGAAAAACATTTAACAAACTTCGAAAGAGAAATCGCACTTACCACAGAGACAAACGTAGCTGCATTAAGTGAATTCAGATTAGTTTCGTCATTACTGGCAGCTGCCACAAACATCTGGTTGGTCAATTTCGTTGTAGTAGACGACAGACTATTCAATTCTTCCTCGGCTTTTGCTGGAATAAGGACAATGCAAGGATTAAACGACGAGAACGCTTTTAGTTTCTCGAATATTTCACTACGAGTCGAGCTATTATTAGTAGGTAAACTACAATATTTCGCTACCTTTCAGTATATTGCACTTCAGCTGTCCCGGAGGGATTGGCTTAGCGGTTGTGTTAGACAGTTTGGTTATATTATTGGGGATCTCTGCTGGCATCGCTTTCGTTAGTAATTCTACTTCTGAATCTACAAAAACAACAGAACAGATTAGTCGCTATTTGTAGGGATTCTATCTACGATCAAATGTTCTAAGCAAGACAAAAATATTCTTACGATATACTTAAGACAAGACATATTTTCTACTAGAACAAGAAAAGCTTCAATTGATGGTGAAATTGCATATTTGCTAAATAAATTCATAACAACATGCAACGTTTCGGCACAATTTCGGCAATTATTACAATCTATAAACGGCTACATGTTTCGGCCGAAACTGGGCCATCTTCAGGCTCATATAATGTCAAACGCCATATCAATTCCTCTGTTAAAATTGATAAAATAATAATAATAACAACAATAATAATATATATTTCCCAGCATAAATGAAATATACATAAAAAAAGGGATATGTCAAATACAAGAAGAAACCAAAATAGGAAAACAATTCATACAATACAAATAATCAGATACATAAAAGAAAAAAGAAAGAATTTGAATTTGAATTTCACATTTTAGACTAATGTCAATGAGTTAGAGTATCTTCTAAAAATTCCTTTATGGTGTAATATGGTTTATGTACGAGATATTCTTTTAAGTTTGTTTTAAAGTTACATTTTTCTTTCAGTTCATTCGGCAATTTGTTGTATACTTTGATACCCATACAGAGTACACTCTTATGAGTTAAAGTAAGCCTATGTATGGGTATATGGATGTCTATATTTCTGATACCGTAATCATGACAGGGATTATTTACTAAAAATAACTCGTGCCTGTGTTTATGAATATAAACAGCCGTTTCTAGTATATATAAATTGATAATTGTAAGAATATTTAACTCTTTAAACAAATTTCTACATGGGAACGAAAATGGAACGCCCGCCATTATACGAAGAGCTTTCTTTTGAAATAGAAGAATTCTTTCAGATGCAGAACTAGAACCCCATACCAGGATACTGTATACCAACCGCGATTCCACTTCTGATATGTAAAACAATCTCAGTATATCTATGCTAACGATACCTTTTAAATGCCTCAGTTTAAAAATAGAGCTACTTACATTGGAAATTATGTTATTGATATGTGGATTCCATTTTAAGTCTGAACTAAAAGTGAGACCTAAAATTTTAATTGAAGTTGTTTGTTCAATTGTTGAACCTCCTACATGTAAATTGAGATTTTTTGTAGAAGTTGATGTGGCTACTGAAAAAGTGGTACATTTGTATTTAATGACAGTTTATTTCCGGCGAACCATTCATTCATCCAATAAACTGAGCAAATTGTTCGTTTCATTTTGAATATTTTCATGTGTTCCACTCACCAGGGCAGTGATATCGTCCAGCATATGTAGTTAAAAAGAAGTGTTCTATGAACACACTAACATCGTTAATAAAAATTGAAAACAATAAAGGTGATAAAACAGCACCCTGCGGTACCCCTATTCTAATTGGTAACGGGCCAGATTCGCATGTATGTTTTCCAGTACTATACGATACACAGATCCTGGCAATTTGCGTCCTATGAGATAGATATGATGCAAACCATTTTAAAGCTACTCCGCGTACTCCAATTCTTTCTAATTTATTTAGCAGGAGACTGTGTTGGACGCAGTCGAACGCCTTGACATGTGACAATGACATTTCTTTGGGATTTATTTTTAGTTAATGACATTATTTTAATTTGTTTTTTCGTTTGACGTTATAAGAGCCTGGTGATGGTCAGCATCGACCGAAACATGTAGCCTTTTATAGATTTTAATAAATAAGAATGAAATGAACAACATTTATTTTGCGTTTGAAGATATTTATCCATTCAATTAGAAAACGACCAACAAGTTTGACTATCGCAAAGAAAAAAAAAATGAAGATGGCGTTTGAAAAGAAGTAAATGTAGCCTGAAACGTAGTATTCATCAACCCATTTCATTTTTGGTATTAGACTTATGAGAATCGGAACGTAAATAACAGAGTTACAGATTGTGGCGTTTTTTTGTGTGTGTCAGCCTGTATATATTTATATCTTAACTATTGGTATGTTATTAATTAGTATGTGTTAATTTGACATACTAATTTTGGTTTTTATAATTTGAGAAAGACACGTGTTTATCTTGAAAAGGTTTGCATGTTGTTACGAATTAATAAAATATGTACTGCTTAAAAAGCCTGTCATTCCACATCAACCGTAATTTTTGAGCGTTATAATTTTTTACGACTAATTAATTACTTTACCTTCAAGTTTACTAGTTTCATTTCTAGATTCATCCCGTTGTATGCCAGTCAGGGTCTCTTTGGCGAGACTTTTCAATAGAATATCCAGTTGGCTATCAGCATTGGAAGGCGTGGGGCTGGATGGAGACAAAGCTGTGGGAGTTGTTGGTTTGTTCTTCTTAAGAGTACCGTTTTTGCTACTATTTGATAAAACTGGACTGTGGAATTTCGATGATGATAGTAATAATATAGGATATAAAAGTGACACAATAATTGTATCCGATGATTATCATACCTATAAGAAGAGTTACATCCAATCGATGCCTTTCCAAACGAGTTTTGACCGATGGAACCTTTTCCGAAGCTGTTCTGACTGACTAAACCTATCGATTCTGGACCTAGAATAATTAATTTCTCTCAGACGTGTTTGTTGCGATCCAATTTGATAAAATCAACTATACTGCTTTAATAAAAAATATACATCGTTTACGGTTAAGAGATTAATAAATGTTATTTTAACTCTCTAAAATAGCTTTTAATTCCTTAATGATGTTGCATGTCATCATATGTTTGTGTCAAACAGGTGCCTGAAAGGTCCAACGGGTTATGTTAAATCAAGTATGGGCAACCTTTGACAAGTTCTGGGCCAAACTTTAGTGTGCAAATACGTTCGCGGGTCTTGTTTAAAAGTAGTGTATTTTAAAGTAGTGTTCATAATTTTTAGCGATAGATATCAGACATGAAATAATACGACAATGTTATTATAATGCAATTTATTAAAATAAGAAAATGAAATGAAAAAATTAGGTACAACATTATAATTAAATCGTGAAATTTGGAATTATTACAAACTACGAAAGTTAAATAGCGACAACGAAATCAATGAGACTCTTGAACTTGAATTTGGGAAACTAATCCACCGATGTTTGGATGAATTCCGCTGATACAAAGACGTAAATAATTTTCCAAATTATCGTCAGTCAGCCTTGTACGATGTTTTGATTTATTAACTTTCATCATTGAAAAGAACTGTTCGCATTTATAAGTGCTGCTAAACGCACAAATCAATCTTCTTGCGAATTTTCTAAACTCCGGAAAATGGTCTTCTTCGAAGTATTTTGTACATTACGTTTTGTTGGAGTAGCTAATAAATTGAAACTGTCTTCCATGTTTTTAAAATCGCTAAATCTGTTCGAAAATTGCTCCGACAGTAACTTGAGTTCTTCAGTATATTTATCATAAGCAGTATTTCCATACGCAGAGAGCGTGGTGAAATGGTAACTGTTACCAGACAGCAACTTTGCCTTCCACAAGCGGATTTTGTTTTGAAACGCTTCCAAACGGCTGTACAAATCATTTACTTCCTTGTTTTTGAAGTCTCAAGAACATAGGAATGCTAAGTCACATATCCATTTTGGGTCACTCAATTCAGTTAGTGGTTTATCTTTTATTTGCACAAAATCTACTATCTCATTTCTAAACTCGTAAAACCGTTTCTGCATTTTTCCTTTGCTTAACCATCTGACTTCACAATGATATATTACGTCGTGATATTCGGCTGATATTTCATCCAAAAACGCCTTGAACTGAGGATGGTTAAGCCCTAGGAATCGAATAAAATTGATGGTTTTTACTACCATATTCATAACATTCTGGAGTCGAATGGACTTAGAATACAAGTTCTGTTGGTGGATAATGCAATGAAGGACTATCAAATCATCTTTTTGCACATTTAATTCAATTGCTTTTTCATACAAAATTCCGATGAAACCTTTACGTAAGCCGACCATAGGAGGTGCACCATCTGTGCATACACCAACTAATTTTGACCATGGCAAACCAAAATTTGTGAATACCTTTTCAACTTCATTAAAAATGTCCTCTCCTGTAGTGGTTCCTCTTAGCGGCTGTAGAGCAAACAATTCCTCAGTAACAGTGAACTCTTTATCAACACCTCGAATAAATATAGCCGGTTGAGCTGTGTCAGACAAATCGGTGCCCTCGTCTAAAGCTATGGAAAATGACTCAAAACCAGCCATACGGTCAGTCAAAGTTGTTTTTATATCATTAGCCATCATTTCTATACGTCGGGCAACAGTTCGTCTTGACAAACTAATTTTTTCAAATTCATTTTTCTTTTCAGGACACAAAACACTGCAAATTTCTAACATACACTCCTTGATAAAGTCTCCTTCGGCAAATTGTTTTAATGACTTTGCCAATTTTGAACTAACTATAAAACTAGCTTTCAAAACATTATGAAGTTGTGTTCTTTGTTTATGAAGCATTTGCTGCTGTTTTTCAAAATTTGCGGTAAGCTTCTGGATTTTGTCTTTGCTTATTTGTCCTGTCAGTGAGTGCAGCATAGGATGCTTAGTTGAGTAATGCCTCTTTATATTGAATTCTTCCATCACTGAAATGGATTCATTACACAGCAAACAAATAGGCTTACCATTGTGCAAGATAAAAAAGAATTCTTCAGTCCATTTTTCTTGAAGCTGGCGACCCTCTGTATCTACTTTTCGTTTCTTTCCACCAGACATCATTTTCGTTTACTTTTCGTTCGATAAACTTAATAATAAAATATAATTAGTAAGCACTCAAGATGCACACAAAGTCACAAAGCAAATTGACGGCACTAGCAGTTCGCTAGGATACCGCTTGTCGAAGTTATCACCTCGGTAGCTCAAATAGTACTGAACTAAAGTTCGGGCCATCCATCCGCTTATATAGGCAAAATGAAGGAATGAACTAGAATCGACTAGTGTAGAACATTTGAGAAGCTATAATCTTTTGTTGCGCCGCCAGTGAGGCGGCAAACATCAAAGGATTTGATGTTTGCCGCCTCACTCTTTGATGATCGCTTGCTTGCTCACTTGATTCCGCAGGAGCAAGCCACAAACCCCATATCACTCGATCTTCCTCATTTGGAGTGAGTATGAGTAAGTAGTGTAATATATTTTTTTTTTAATTGGGTTTTTCAAAATGTCTCGCGAGCCGGATCAAATCTAACAGCGGGCCGGTTATTGCCCGCATATGGTATAAAGCATATTAGAACTGAAAAGAGATGGGTCTGGTATACTGGTTGTACATCTTTATAGTCATCTATGGTAATGAAACAGAAAAAAAGCAATGTATGACAGATTGAAATTGAGCGAGAATGTTGTCATTACTGACCCGCAAAAAAAAAAACAATTTTAAGGTAAGATAAGCGTTTGGCTTAAGTGTTCTCTATAATAAAAGCAATAAAATATTTATGTATATTTTAAATTTGCAATTAAAATATTATAGTGATTAACTTACCTGTAGGTGTTAAGGATTTAGTAATATCGTCGTTGACTTTACAGTATAGAGGATCATTATCTGTCGTGTTGGTAACATTAGTAGCTGTCGATTTGTTGGACCTCTCGCTGCACCTGCTCGAAGAGGGCTGCAAGGCCTCTGCGGTTTTATTGGCGCTAGTAGTATCTGGGTTTTCTACAACTTGAGCTGTCTGTTGCTGTTGCTGCTGCTGTTCTCTCAACTTCTCCCTCAAAACGTGGCTTTTGGCGACGTCCATATCTGAAGGGTAGAAAGCAATTTGTAAAAGTAAACTTAGATGGAAATATAGTCAAGTCCGTTCTAAAATTAGTTGAAAGGGGTTTGCCACAGGGTAGCGTATTAGGTCCTCTATTATATAATATTTATATCCTTGATCTGTGCAACATATTAATAAATACTTTGCATACGCATATTAATTATGCAGACGATAATGCTTTACTTATAACATCAAAAGATTTAAGTACTTTAGAAACTCAAGCAGAACAAATATTGCATAGAATAAGACAATGGAGTTTTGAAAATGATCAATTACTAAACATAGCCAAGACTAGAATTATAATATTTCATACAAAAAAATCTAATATAGGAATTGACAGTTTCAAAATATATGACAATTTATCTCTAAGTAAGTCAGTTACCTTCCTGGGTCTCACTATGGATGAAAACTTAAATTGGAGCTCCTATCTGGACATATTGGTAAAAAAATTAAATCAACTCAGTTATTGCATAAGAATTCTAAGTAAATATTGTGAAAAAAATGTTTTAATTACTATATACTATGGAGTTTTTTATATCAAGACTGAAATTTGCTATCCTGTTATGGGGCAACACTTCAGGTATTACTAGAGTTTTTCGAGTTCAAAAACAAGTGTTACGTATAATTTTTGGCCTTCCTTTGAGGGAATCGTGTCGGGGGAAATTTAAAACTAATAGGTTACTTACAGTTGTTGCGCTGTATATTTATGAGTGCTTAATTTTTAATTTCAAATATAAAGAAAAATACGAACATTTTTCTGCCAGATCATTGTCATAATACAAGATTTCAAACAAATTATAATTACCCGTTGCACACCATGTCTTTATTTGAAAAGGTCCTTGCTACTCAAGTATAAAGTTTTCAATAAACTTCCCCAACGAATTAAAAATATAAATAATTTGAAATTATTCAAGAAAAGAAATCTTTAATTTGCTAATTAATTTGGAACTTATGAATTGAAGGATTACTATAAGATGTAGTTTCTGAGTTTGCTAAGAAATATATTTACCTCTGGGTGTATTGTGACTTAATATTTAACTTTTAGTAATTATATAAGCTTTTTAGTTAATTTTTTTTTTTTTCTGATAAGAATACTACCTTTTTTGAATCAATATGTAATAGGTATATGTTATGTTAATGTCACTTTTTTTGATTTGTAAATTGTAATTGTACTTATATATTTTATATAAGCTCTTTAATTTTTTTTTCGGATAAGAATACTACCTTTTTTGAATCAATAAGTATATGTTGATGTCACTTTTTTTTGATTTGTAAATTGAAATTGTACTTATATATTTTATATAAGCTCTTTAGTTAATTTTTTTTTCGGATAAGAATACTACCTTTTTTGAATCAATACGTAATATGTATATGTTAATGTACTTTTTCTTTTTGATTTGTAAATTGTTTCGGACTTGTTTCAACCCACTTATTTTTTTTGTGGCTGTTTGAAATAAAATTATCTATCTATCTATCTATCTATCTAAATTGCATGATGAGAAATGTAACAAAACCATAAAATTCACACTTACCTTTGACTAGGTCTACGCTCCAACTGCACCGTCCTTCTAGCTCTATTCTGATGCGTGCTCTGGTATTCGGTACGACCGGAATATCGGAATCTCGATCCCATCCTGAAGAAATTTTGTCTCGCCGACGGTCCTTGACCGGCGCTTGCAACCGGAAGAAACCGTGATGCTCGACCGCGCATTTCCAAAGGTGTTTGCACGCTTTTTCGTTGTGTAACCTGCAACTAGTTAAAATCAATAAACGCTGCAAGTGTTTTAAAAGAACGAATTTCACCTAAATACGAACGTATGCTCCTGTTCTCTACCTTGGTCGTCGTCTTCGACAACGACCAAGGTCAATTTCTTCTTTTTAAAATTCAATTTACCGATCTTGGGCCAGAAGAACAGGCCGATCTTCTGCTGCCCTTCGAATACTAATATCCCGGTCGGTGTTAAACCTAAATGGTACTCCATTCCGTCTTTGCCCTGAATAAAAAAATCGATGAAATATGAATTGTGTGAGACTGAGTGGAAGCTTACTAGGACAGTGTGCATGTCCACGCCATACATTTCCAACCATTTCACTTTATTCAAGTAGCTCATTTCGGCCTGAGCCGGTGATAAGCCTCTAACTTTCTTAAACTCCTCCAAGATGGCGATCTCCATCTCTTCGGTTTGGTTGGGCACGAAACGGAATTCGGAGACAGTCGCTGCCGTGTGTTGAGTATCATCGTAATCACCTAATTCAGCTGTAAAAGAAATTTCTATATAGGGCCTGCAACATAACTTTGATTTCATACATGTCCAATTCATTACTTGCATAAAGTTAGCCCTTGCATATTTAATGATGAAATAGAAAAAAAAATCTAGCATTTTGAGCTGGATTATTATATTTTATATGACGCAATTTATTCAGTGATAAACTTTGGCCTTTCCCAGGGCAACAAAACTAATTATGTTTCAATAATTTTTTTTAATGTAGTATTTACCTGTTAAATTAATATAAAATTATCATTTTTTTTTGTAGAACTAAATAGGTACATAAGTACTAGAGTTGATACAACGAACAGTAAGGCAAGAAGTGTTCCCTACTCGGCATCTTTGATATTTTGCTTCCAAATAATAACTTTTAGCGATGGTGCATTATGTTAGCACAAAATGTCTCAGCTGTTTCTTTTCATTTACACCAAACATAAAGAAACTATGTCAGAGAGGGAAGCACAATCTCGACTCAAAATGGTCGCTATTTATCATCTGCTGTTATTTGCTGTGTTAAACGTACTAAGTACATCCTGTGTGGAATTTGATTAGTAATGAAGCCATTATTACTGCTATTATTAAAAAACAATACAGCAGAAAACAAACTAAATAATACTAAGTTGAATTAAAAAGGCGGTAGGATAATGTTTAATTATTCTCGATTACTCCCAAAGACTCTTAAGATCAACGTCAGAATAATGACTGTAGTAGTGCCCTCTCTGTAAAGTGGCAGTGCTCTATGAGTGCTCTCATGGTACTGTCAGAATGTCAAAGTCCTGTAGGCAGATTAATACAAGGGGAAAAAGTGTATAAACTTTAATAACATCCATAATTTGACTCTGTGTGAGTAGTATATATAGGGAAAAAAAACAAGAAAAAGGTCTTGATCTTCATAAAATTCTTTAATATATCACACGACCGGTTTCGCTCTAACCGAGCATCTTCAGGTCAGCTACAGAAGCATCAATTAATGAGTATAAATTAATAATTAGTATTGTATAGATTTAACATATTTTGTATATAAATAAGAGAGATAAGTGAAGTAACAAATTAAAATTAAAAAATTAAAAATTATTTAAAAAATATACTTACAATCTAAAATCAGTTTAAAAATAGTCAAGATTTAAAACCATAAGTAAAATTGGAAAGTGCAATGTAAATAATAGTAATAAGTAAAATGTGTAAATAACAGACATTAAAATGGACAATAAAACACTTAACTAACTTTTAGTTAAGTGTTTTATTGTCCATTTTAATGTCTGCAAAGCGTGCAACTGCGTACAAAGTACGCAAAAATAGGTCTGAATTCAAAATGTTAACGTGGTGAAAAGAAGATAGAATATACTTTTGTTCCCTTTATAAAACAATTTTTTAATAAGAAAATATCCTTTTGTGGCCCAAGTAAATAAAATAAATGCAACTGAATACAGTAATATGCAAAAAATTAAAATAAAATTGTGTTTCAAATATTTTGAGCATTACTGTATTCAATTGCATTTATTTTATAATATATTTAAAATAGTTTTTTTCTCGTTTAAAACAATTTTTCATTCAAAATATGGCTTTTTAGTGAAGTAAATAAATAAATAATAAATGCATTTGAATACAGTAATACACAAAAAGATATTTTTATAAAGAGAAAAGTTGTCTTGTAAATATAATTATGAAATACATGGAATATATTACTGTCCAAAACAATTAAAACACAATTTAAATTGACACCGTTTTAAATCTTTTGAACGTTACTATATTCAAATATAATAGTTTTATTTACTTCACCAAACAGGTTTATGTTTATTGAAAAATTGTTTTATAAAGAGAAAAACTGTATTTTAATTAAATATATTCTAAAATAAATACAATTGAATGCATTAATGTCCAAAATAATTAAATCAAAATTTAAATAAAAAAAAAATTTTAAATCTTTTGGACATGACATTACTGTATTCAAACGTAATTATTTTATTTACTTCATAAAAAAGTATATTTTTAACGATTTTTTTTACTATGAATAGAAAAATCGTATTTTAGCTTTTTGGGCCAGGCTAACATTACTTGAAATAAATTTTAAAATTTATACATTAAATAAATCGAGTAATTGTATGCCATATGTCAATTCAAAGACTTCTATTTTTCTCGCAAAAAAAACTAAATTATAAACAAAAAAATGTCTTCTTTAAAAATATAGAATACTTATGTATATATAATAAAAACAATAACGAAATATTTATTATATATTTTTATTATACCTTACAACACTTGTAACAAATGTAAAAAAATGTTGGGCCTGGCTTAGATTTTCAAAAAATTGCATTGTATATACTAGTATCCATTTGGCTATAAAAAGTTGGAAGTTTACGAAATAATTATATTACATTAATAAAATTAATGTCGGTGACTGTATTTATTTAAAATTTAACAAGCAACAAAACACTTATACTTTTATTTACCAAGGCTTACCTGTTGCACATTATTACGTCTGGAATACCGATAAACTGCACGGTTATGATGCATAATGCACTTATTCGAACTTCTATATCACGTCCACACTTGACCGAAACAATTTGGTTTCTATTACTTTATCAATCAAAATATTGCTTCGACACGTCAAACCGTGTTACAAACAGTACTTAAACTAAGAATATGGTCGAATCAGATTTCCTATATATCAATGTGTAAGATAAAGATGCAGCAAACCAAAAAATTAGCCAGTAGAATAATGCGTATACCCTTTCCCTATTCTAACAAACGCAAAACCATCTAAGCCTTTCCTTTACTTTCTACCCATTGCCAGCTCGGGTGCGTTTACTTGGTATATAAGAATAAACAAAACTTACATTGTAAAGCTAAAGCTGCCAATTCGATTGCAGTCTGCTGTGGACACTCCAATCTCCCGATGAGGATATCCTGTTTCAGTTGGAGAAAGAATTGGTACCTGGTCAATTCTTCCCTTAAATTATTAGGTTCGGAGGAGTAGAATTTCACTTTCAATCGTAAGGTATAAGGTGGACCGACTGCAAAATTGTGCAAATTAGATATTCGATTGTTGAAGAACAAACGCTCGATTACTTTTAATTTGTTTTTTAATCGATTTAGTTGGATCCAACCAATGCTTCACGTGGTTGACGTCTGTGAATTGGAGTCCAAAGTAATCCTTTTCTATTAAATCTAAGGAATAGAAGACTTGCTCGTACAAATCCCTGGCTTCTGCTTTTTTCTGTAAGGAAGAAAATACGATGTTGATACAGGTGTCGCAGATATGGTATTACTTGTCTGCTGCCATCTATTGCAAGTACGTGAATCTATTAGCTATTTTGAATATGTTATCGTTAATACAAAAGTTACTTAGAAATAAAATTTAAACTAACACGACAAAAAATGTAATCGCAAAATCCCACCATTTAGAAATAGTTTCTACTTTTAGAAACATTTCATTATGGAAATGAACGGCTATTCTTATTTAAATGAAATGTATACATTTTTTATTACTTTAGCGAATTCTGTGCGTTATTAAAAGAAACATCTCTATCTCTGAATTCTACCGTTTTAAAAACATTTTGCCAAAATTCTGATCCTAATAGCCAAATTCAAATTTCCCCCCAATTATTAATGAATTCAACGTAAAGGAATTACAAATAACTATTAATGTTATATCAAATGGTGGGTAATTTTATGTTTCAATGTTGAAGTTACTAAGAATAATTGCGGGAAATTTAAATTTGACTATTAGGGATTTACCACTCGTCAGATAATTGATGTTTAACAAACACGAAATATTTTTCTATATGATAAAAAAATTGCAAAAAACAGTAAATAGCTAGCAATATTTTAAGTATATACCATACATCTATTGTGTTGCTTCCTCTTATATTAAATACAACTAGAATACTAATAAGAACATCTAAGAATTTCTCGCAAATATTATAATTACCATACAATGCGATTATAATAGAAACATGCAAAGAAATTGTGAACGTCAACTTCTGAATTACGATAAAGCACATATAGGATCGTCGAAGAGACAAATCTCAAAATGAATCACAGTATGAGACTTGACCCAAAAACCTTTGCGATTGTTTGTATGTAGGTATTGTTCTTAACACCTACAACAATAATATTTTGCCATCGAAATCCTCCACATACATGTTATTAAACAAAACTTGCACCGAGCAAATACGCAACAAAACTTTTATTTATGGTTTTTTGTACCTTTCTGATAATGCAATCAACTCCAACATTTATATTAATATAAATAATCAAGCAACTTAAGTTGTTTATCCAGTAGTACGTTCATAATCAATCCCATAGATAAATTAAATAAACATTATTAAGCATAATAGGAGGTTTACATATACAGAGTGTTTTTCCTTTTTTACGAAGTAGCAAGATCAGGATCAGGTTTATTTTGATAGATGATTCCTTTAAATAACGCTAAAAGCCGTGACTCATATATTACAGGTTGTTAATGAAAGTATCGCCAACTATAATTTAAACTTTAACCGTTATGGTTAGGAAAATATAAACAATAGGAGATAGTTTTTAATTAGTTAAAGGCTAGAATCTCATCTTCTAATACGCTAATGAGAGTATAATGACCTCCAAAACATAGGCACAAGAATTTAATTATGCATATTCGCTCTATTCTACTATAAGGTCATTTATAATGCCCGTTTTACAAAGCTATTTATTAGATACCTTCGATATTGACATTTATGTAAATTAAAAGTCGTTGAGCGCATAGAAAGTTTTTCATTTCTCACGATAATAAGCACTTACGCAGATATGTATTAACCCCCTTTTAAACGTGTTATTATTTTAAATATAAAGAGAGGAATACGAGGATTATTTAATTTGAGATTCCGGCGAACTTCTGCCACGATAATGAAGAGATAAACGTAATCCGATACTCGAACATATGCGCCTGTTTACTACCGCTGCACACCCACAACATTTAAAAAACGTGAACGTGAATTCCCAATAAACAGGGATAAGAACTCACCGACAACTCAACAGAAAGATCGGTGCCGTCCAGCAGGATCACTTTGCACTGAATCAAATTCTTGTTCACCGTCGACTTTGAGTTCTTCAGCTGGGAAGAGGCACCGTTTTGCGTATTGCCCCTGGCCTTTCGGCCACTCAAAAACCGAAACATTCTGTCGATCGCGGAAGAGGCACGATTGACCGGCGCTTAGGTTACCGTTCGCGGTGCATGTCACTGAAAACGGAAGCACTAACATTAATAAACCGTCGTGGCGCCTTTACGCGTACAGGAAAAGCGATTTTCTCATGGATCTTGAAGAAAATTCCGATCTTCTGTTGGAAAATCCAGACTCGACAGCCATTTGTACTTTCGTCGCGACAGTTACGACATCTTCTGGGGATCTGTCTGATCTTAGAATTTATTTTCTAATATTTGGGTAAACTAAATTACCTGTTTAATTATTATACTCAAATTATTGTTTCTTTTTTAATCATAATTAATTAATTTAAATTTTAATTGCAAGTATTTTGAAAGTTGTATGCAGCAACTTCACGAAAGTCGATTGTTGATTGTTGTTTATTTCATGTAGGTCTGCGTGAAGCGGGGAAAAATATAAAAGATCAGCACGTGTTTTTATTGCATATTATAATTAAAAATAATCTAAAGTAGTACGTTATTTCTTCAATTTACTTTTCTTACAATAGTTTTAGTTAGCAATATTTATAGTAATAACGTCATAATAGTTGTTATAATTAGTTGTTATTAAGGTTATGACAAGTGATTTTAAACCATTATGCACAAAAAAAATATGTATTTTCTTTTACAGATGTCTACCTTTACGAAATTCCAGAAACTGCTACTGACCGTCAGTACATTCGGCGGGGTTACTTCTTATTACGTCTACAATATTCACAAGGATAGAGTTTACAATTCGTGGACGACATACTCTACTCCATCAACAAAATGGGATGATAATTGGGATTTGTATGTTCCTGTGTTGAGATGAGTATGAGCACTTTAAAATAAGTATGTTTTAGTCGGGCTCCGAAGAGTTTAGTGAACCCAAAACATATGGAAAATGAACGTAACCAGAACATAACTAACGAACAGTTAGAAATGGCCAAAGCGACCGCAACGAGACATATCATACTAATTAGACATGGACAGTACAATCTCGATGGGGCGAGTGATGAAGAACGGATACTTACTAAGCTAGGTTAGTCAATTAAGGTAAATTCTCTTATATATTTTGACATGTTTTATTGTGTTTAACATTTGTAGGTAGAACTCAAGCTGATTACACCGGGAAGCGGTTGAAGGAATTGGATTTTCCTTATACGGATATTGTGAAATCGACGATGTCGAGAGCGCAAGAGACAGGGAGTATCATATCAGAAGCTTTGCCTAAGGTGAGTGTTTGAATTGGTAAATGTTATGGGTGAATTCATTAATAAAGTAGTAGCCCTGCTTTTTGTAGTGTTGTTGGATATGTGATCTATATTAATTCCAGGAGGATGATGTTGTAATTTTTTTTTGTCTTATGCACTTTTTTTCAAATGATTAGATTGTTAGGTTATGTCAACACATACCGCCAAAACTTTTAAAAAATTGGCTTTTACCAATGAGAACTGTTAAAAATGAACTCTAAACTTGTTTTTGTTAAAAAAATATTTGTTTTGGTGCTTTTTATATACCAATGTAAATGTATCTTTTTCAGAAAAATAACCCATAAGGGTATTTTATTCATAAAATAACTTACCTGTAATCCTTTCTTACTAGTTTCGCTTAGAAAAGCGACATTTTACAAAACTTCTTCCATACGCGACATGGACATTCAAATAAAACATACCCCGCTGTATTTACCCCACCACCTTCACAGTGCGAATCATTAACCCTCACAAATCTCTTAATTCTACGTAAATATGATTTAAAACTACCGTGACCCGTTTGTTCTGACACAGAGTCAATATTTACCATCTAAAAGAGTTTTAAACTATAGCTGAAATTCCAATTTAATTGCTAACATTTAGGTACCAGTAACAGAGTGTGCGTTACTGAGAGAAGGAGCCCCCATACCTCCGGAACCGCCCGTAGGACATTGGAAACCTAATGTACACGTAAGTTTCAGCAGGGGATTTACACATTTCTCTATAATTCAGTTCCTAATTCAGCAGTTTTACCAGGATGGTCCTCGAATTGAAGCGGCCTTCCGAAAATACTTCTACAGAGCCAAGAGCACGCAACTGAAGGATAGTTACACAGTATTGGTTTGCCACGCCAATGTGATACGGTACTTCGTTTGTCGGTAGTTGTTCTGTCGATATGGTAGTTGCTTATTCCAAATTAACTCTTAATTTGTTTTTTATTAGAGCGTTGCAATTCCCTCCGGAAGCGTGGTTGAGGTTATCTCTGAACCACGCCAGTATTACTTGGATCAGTATAACACCTAGTGGAAGAGTGATTCTTAGGACGTTAGGGGATAGCGGCCATATACCTGCTAATCTAATAACGAGTCATTAAATTATTTGTTATAATACATCGAAGTTTTCTTTATATTTTGATTGTTTATATTATTTTTGTTGTATGTTTAATATAAGTAATTAATCCTCTCGAATATTTTATTGTTAATAATAAAGTAATATTTGCTAACTTTTAAACGATTAGGTAAATTAAAATTTATATTAGATCCGGAATATAACAGAAACATAAGAAATCATCATTTTATCGAAAATTTAATGACAGTTACTTTTTGACAGTTGACGTTGACATTTGATATATCACTGATAAAAAGTAAAAGTTATATATACATAAGAAAAAAAAAAAACGATCAGATGCTGTGAAAAGTGACATTGACGTTGACATATCAAATAAGAAACATACGATTTAAAATCCAGTGAACCAAATTCAAATTTCCCGCAATTATTTTTAGTAACTTCCAACATTAAAGCATGCAATTACCTACGATTTTGTTTAGATTAATAGTTATTTGAATACCTTTAAGTTGAAGTTACTAAATATAATTGCGGGAAATTTGAATTTGGTTTACTGGGAAATTATTTAAGAAGAGTATTGATGAAATACAGCCATGCAGGAATTACGGCGTGGAAAAAAGATATGATGTGCAAGAGTATTTTATATTATATTTATATTTAAGAGTATCATTGCCATTAAATGCCTCAAGTGTTGTGAAAATAGTGAAAAATAGATTATACAAATAGTCTAAGGTGAATATGGTTCAGGTTAATTATTACTCTCTCAATAAGAAAAATAAAAGCAATGTAGTTTATAAAATAAATATATAATAAAGCCGCATCTGTGCTTTTTTATATACCCACACACATATACGTATTTTTTAAGAAACACCAAGAACTTCCGGATCAACGCAGCTAACTTCATATGAGTAGTGTTGAAGGTAAGATAACAACCGTAGCTCATATCTATTTGAGTTTCTACATAACACAGAATTCGTATATATAATACGTCTTTGTATTGTCCCATGATAAAAGCTTTTACACGATTAATCGTCATACAGTGAGGTCGTAAATGGTCCCCCCCCCCTGATAACTTTTGAATGGTATAAGATAGAGCAATGAAACAAAAACCAAGTGAAATTAGATATAATTTGGGATTTTTTGCCTATAGAGATACGCACATGGCTTCTGATGTAAAATAGAGGACGTAGCTATCTTTAAAATTTTAAATAGGAAGTAATTTCATTTAGAAGCTCATTTGGAAGATATTTCTATTACTTTTATGGCAATGCAAACAGTTTTACGATTTTCGAAATTATTACTTAACTTACTCAAGATTAATAATTGGAGTACTTACGTTACTTTTTCTATAGCCCTCGTATAAATATTGTGGTTTTATGTGACTTAGGAAGCGATTGCTGTCAAATATGACATATTTTACAATATGACGTTTTTACAAAATTTAGCAAAAGTGTCATATCTGTCAGTGTATGTGTCATGTGTGTGGGTGTCTATGTTACAGATTACTGTAATTACAGGTTTCTGTACACTATATCCAAAAAGCGAATACGAGGGCTATCGAAAAAGTAACGTAAGTACTCCAATTATTAATCTTGGATAAGTTGGTAAAAATTTCGAAAATCGTAAAACTGTTTGCATTGCCATAAAAGTAATAGAAATATCTTCCAAATGAGCTTCTAAATGAAATTACTTCCTATTTAAAATTTTAAAGATAGCTACGCCCTCTATTTTACATCAGAAGCCATGTGCGTATCTCTATAGGCAAAAAATCATAAATTATCTCTAATTTCACTTGGTTTTTGTTTCATTGCTCTATCTCATATCATTCAAAAGTTATCAGGGGGGGGGGGGGACCATTTACGACCTCACTGTATAATAACAATGACCATTGCAATAATTATTAAATTAATTTTATAATTTGAAAAGAAGCGCGCTACAAAAGTGAATCATGATTGGACGTAACGTTTCTGCATCGCTATTGGGGAGATCAACCCCTGACCTGCTAAGTTGTTGATGATAAGAAGGAAACGAAAGGTCATATAAGAATCACGAGTATGTTATTAGATAGAATGAGTTTTTAGGTTTTTGACAAAATTTGAGAATTATCAAATTTAAACCTATCATCAGTACAGTTTTGAGAAAGCACAGGTAAACTAAGTAGCGTCACTCAACGTTTTATAAGTAGGTTTTTAGGATTCTTGGTATTTCAAAGGGTCAAGTGGGCGTAGAAAAAGCACTTAATTTACGGAATTCATTCGGTCTTCGGTTGGTAATGGAAACCCACGTGTTCCCGAAACAATTGTTCCGAATTAATAAAATCTAGGGCCTGTTGCATAAAAGTACAATTACAATTTACAGGTGATACTTTTGTTACAATCTGTCAAAATTTGACATATATATATATTTTTGCAACGGCCGTAAGTCAAATTTTGACAGCCTGTAACAAAAGTATCACCTGTAAATTGTAATTGTACTTTTATGCAACAGGCCCCTGATATAGCGCGAAGTGATCGGATATTTTTGTGTACACTACACTACAGTCCTGTGATATAATCATTGTATGTATATAAATGATTAATGAAATTAAATAAAATAAAATTTGGAATACAAATCCTATATAGGCTACAAAGAAAGGCATAATTCATCTACTTATATAATTAAAACTGAGGCATTTTATTGCACCCATCTTTGAATCACATGGTTTGTACGTCATTAATGTATATTTAGTTGCCTAAATATGTCAAAGTGTAGCTTAATTACCTATAGGTTTGGTTTAAGTATATGATATACCCATTAAATTTATCCATTAGTTGTTTTTTTTGTAAAGGTTTGTTCTTCTAGAATAAAATAATAGTATTATTAATATATAGAGAATAACGAAGCCAACTCCGTTGTGTAACACTTCAATCAATATGAATTGCTTCTGAAATATTAGTTTGGTAAAATATAAAAATAAAAATTAATGTTAGAGCACCATCTATTGCGGTTAGTTATAAATTAAAATTTCTACAGGATTCTGTGAACGCTGGTGTGTATCCAGTTGCCTAAAATTACATGCATAGCATTAAATATTATATATTATATTATAATCGTCAAAATTTAATTAGAGTAAATTTAAATTTGGCTAGGAAAGCAGAGGGTATGAAAGAGCGCGCCGCCAAAATAGAAACAGACATATAGCCGTGTCTCCCACCACATACCTAACGCCTAATATCGGTTTTAAAATTGATATATAACTTTGTTTATAAATTTGTGTAGTTATAAACACTGACAACTTGCCTCCCTATTACCAAGTATTATGTTGATAATTGTAAGAAAATAATGTACTATCATTAAATATCAAACGCATATGAATTGTTTAATAAATATAATAAACTGTTTATGTAATTCTTTAAAATTTTATTGTTGAAAATTAGGTGTTTATGTTTCCAGAACTATCTACTTTTTATATTATGCAACTAATTTCGCTGAGGAAAAGTTATATGGGATTTATGAACTGACTTGGTATGGCAGAATAACTAGATCACTGAACAGCTAATTTTGAAAACAAATTAATGGTGCTATTCTCTAAACAACTGTTGATGTTTACAGACTGTAGTTGTAAGAAATTTACAGAATGTTAATTATTAGGTATTCCGTGCGAAGTTTATACAGACTATTAATTTAACGTACTGTTAAGTACTATATAGTATAAATCTAAATCAGAGCTGTTGCTGCAAATGTAGAGAATCAAGCGCATTACAGGTACCTGCATTGGTAAAACCTAAATCTTAGAGGACCATAAAATTGCTAGTGCATATTAAGTTGCCTCATGTAAATGTAAATTAGGGGTAATTTATTATTGATTTTGTATATTAGGTTTTTTTTTTATTTTCTACAAAGCATCATATTTCATACAACCAAATAAAGATAATACTTGGACCATAGTTCGTATATATTCTCAATATGTGGATAAATGATAGAATGAAAATTTAATACGGAAATCTCATTAACATCGTGACTATATTTATTAAATTATATTTCTGTAATTACAATATTTAGCTATAAAGAACAACAATAATTCTAGTAGGACGGTAAGTCGTTAAACATTCATTGGTTAATTAGCTAATTAGTTATAGTTACGTAACTAACCTTAAGTTTAGTTTAACTACCGTTGAATTAATTAACATTAAAATACTTATTTGTTATTGTGAATAGATGTCCTATTTGAGGTATTTCGTACACGAGGAAGTGATTAATGGTATAAATAAATTGCTTTTTTTTAGTAGGATTTTTATTGCAACATAATGGCAATATCAGCAATTAATAGATATTATCATAAGAGCGTATTCAGTCACAATTGTGGTGTAAGTAACATTTTATTAGAGTGCAACTAGATGATTATTTACACCTTAATTGTGACTGATAATCCTCTTTTGAAATTTGAATGAGGAGCTTTAATTCTAGTTCCGGTCAAGTTACGAGAGGTATTGTAATAGTATATTTCAAACCAATGGAGGGAAGTGCTCTCTTGGGCAATTACAAACCTCGCCTTCGGCCCGGTTTATTTTATTTATTTGCCCGCGGCTTGCAATAGCACTTTCCTCACGTGGTTTGAATACTATTTTTTTCCTAGCCAGTCCAATTTTAACTAAACGTCAAAAAATGATAGACATACCTGTGAGTAAGGACCGATTTCTTCAGTTAAGGATAACTATACGATAACTTTAACTGACAGATAAGTAGGGTTACCATACGTCCGTATTTTCTACGGACAGTCCGTATTTTGTAAGCCTTGTCCGTAGATTATAAACTGTCCGTAGTTTGTACGTATTTCTGCAAGGCGTCCGTATTTTTTTTCTAGTTTCCAATTTGTCGTTATAGTTATTTTAGCATTCAAACTTTCGTATGATGTGCGTTAACATTGCATTTCCAGTAGCATCACGTCTGAAGAGATATATATCTATATTTTTATATAATAATATTAATAATTAAACAACCCAGTAAACCAAATTCAAATTTCCCGCAATTATATTCTGTAACTTCAACTTAAAGGTATTCAAATAACTATTAATCTAATACAAAATCGTAGGTAATTTTATGCTTTAATGTTGAAGAAGGCTTTGGTGGTTTAGATATAAAAAACGAATAAAAGAGTGTGTAAAATGGATTTATTAATGGACATCTATCAATGTTTCTTTTTCTAGTTCGGTAAAGTTAGGACAATGTTTGTCTCTGCTTTTCTTGTATTCTAAAACAATGTAGAATTAATGGAAACAAATGAAAATTTAACTCACAAATTTTATGCATTATAAATACTAAATACTAGTAGCCATGCATGGTATATACCCAGTCAACCAAATTCAAATTTCCCGCAATTATATTCAGTAGCTTCAACTTAAAGGTATTCAAATAACTTTTAATCTAATACAAAATCGTAGGTAATTTCATGCTTTAATGTTGAAGTTACTACAAATTATTGCGGGAAATTTGAATTGTGTTCATTGGGTAGATTCTATATGTTGTGAAAATAAAGACGTATAGGCTACTTACGTCCATTTCAAATCCAGTAAATCATAAAAAAATATTATTTATCCTAAACTACTTTACGCTAACCGTACCTTAACTATTTCGTTTTGTAGTTATGTTCTGCCAAATGATTCGTACACACTTGTGCAGTAACTGTGTATTATTTTCCTAGCTGAGATTAACTACTCATATTTTTACAGCGTTGTCAAATGCCATCTTGTCGATTTCTATCCCACGAAGAAAATTGCTTGCAGTTATTTGAAGAAATCTATTTTTTTCATATCTTATAGATAACGCTATCCAACAGATACAAATACGGGACTTTTAACCTTGGCTGAAGAAATCGGCCCTAACATGATAGATAGTAGGCTTAAATCTGTCAAATATTTTTTGAGAACTGTCAAGTTAGCGTCGTCTTAAAAGTGTTTAATAATAGTGTAATTGAAATTTGATACCTAATAATATAGCAAGTAGTAGTAAGTTTGTTCGCGTCGCATGAACTATTTGCACCTTTATGCACTTTTGCACACAAAAGTTCTAAAAAGTGCATAAAGGTGCAAATAGTTCATGCGACGCGAACAAACTATTATCTCGTAAATGGGTTCAGACTAGGTTGAATGTACTAATGTCATCTGTCGATAATGTCACATATTATAAGATGTACAGTTTCATCATATTAATGTCACTTACTTTCCGCCTAGGGAAGAACATTCCTCCCTCAAATGCTAGGAAAAAAAAGATTTAATCCCATTTCTTGAGCTACCATTCTAGAAAGTTATCCTGTCCCGCGGTTTTAGTGATAGTGTAATGGTATGATGCAATTGTGTGTATTATATATTTAACTAATAATTGACTTTGCTCAATGCTGCAATGCTGTTCATATTTAATGCATAATTAAATGTATTTTTTGATTAGGTTCTTATGAGTTTTGCAAACATTGACGTTTGGATAATTCAATATTTACTCGAGAAATGCAATTTTAAAAACTTACAAAATGTAAATCTAAAATCCAATAACACTAAAGTAACAGTTAAAAATATTTAACTAACAACTGTAATCGTTTAATATTGTTATAAATAACATTATACATACGCGAATTACTTAATCAAATATATGTACACTTCTCACAGGAAAAATCGGGACACCAGCAATCGTGAATTTTAAAATTTCTTGGGTGTAAATGCAGCTTTCAGAGAATATATGCACTTATCAAAGCCATAAATCACTTTTTTCTCGGTATTATTGCGATCAAAGGTAAAGGCTAAAAATTTAAACAGAAATATAAATATATATATATATTATATGGAGAAAAAAGTTTATACATTAAATAAACACATTGGGCTTTCGGTGGCGGTGTTTCCTTAGAAATACCGAATACGGAAATATTAATGCAAAAAAAATACATGACAAATAAAAGGCCTCTTGAGTAGACGGCACCATTTAGAAATGCACATGTATGTATTTAACTTGTTTGATGTTATGTAGAGATAATTCTTTTTTTAAGAAAACATATGGCGATGGGATTTTAAAATTATATTACCTATTACTACGATATTAGTTACTTAATTTGATTTATGCTCGCGAGTATTTCTTTAGCAATAGACAATATGTCAATCAGCCTCCTGAGTTTTTAAACAATGGGATTTTCACATTGATTAATTACACTATTATTGATGTATTCATTATTGTTGTTGTTTAGTATTCTTAAATATTGTATTACTACCAAATATTTTTCTGTTTTAAAAATTACTAAAAACAGTTTAAGATTATTTACAACATTTTTACAGCAATTAATTTCGCAAAGAAATTATTTATTTTATTAACCCTCCGTTTTATTGTATTTTCAAGAAATATATCTTAACTATCGCCTGTATAACCCAATGTCGTTCTATCTTATTGAAATATTGCTAACACTTGCTAGCTTCAGGCAGTAGCAACGAAAAAGTATTAAATGTATCAAATTCAAAAATAAATATTTTAGCACTAACTTAGATTGACGAACAATATGCTTTCTTACAATGTTTGTTATATATTATAAATCTAATAATATTTTAAATAATTGTTAATAAACCTGTACTACATAAAGACAATTTGTATAGAGACCCAGTGTTGGCCATATTTCAAGAAAATAGATCAACGACCTCAGATTACACAGGCGATAGCTAAGATATATTTCCTGAAAATACAATGAACGGAGGGTTCATAAATAAATAATTTCTTAGCGAACTTAATTGCTTTATTTAAGAATTTTATAAATAATCTTAAACCTGATTTTGGTATTTTTTTATAGATAGAAGAAACCCTTATAGTAATACAATATTTAAGAATATTAAACAACAATAGTAATTAATACATCAATAATAGTGTAGTCAATAAATCTGTGAAAATCGCATTATCCCAAAACTGAGGAGGCTGACTGACATATTGTCTATTGCTAAACTAATACTCGCGAGCATAAATCGAAGTAACTAATATCAAAGCAACCCTAACAAGTAACATAATATTAAATAATAAAATCCCATCACCACATGTTTTCTTAAAAAAGAATTATCTCCACATAACATTCTAAATGAAGCCGTCTATTCAATAATTCTTTTTGTTATTATGTATTTTTTTTTTCATTGGTATTTCTAAAGGAAACGCCGCCACCGAAACTTCGATTTGTTTATTCTATACATAAACCTTCTTCTCTATATATATTTATTTTTCTGTTTAAATTTCTAGTCGTTACCTTTGGTCACAGTAATATACATAATTAAGTGATTTATGGCTATGATAAGTGACTACGTCCTCCGAAAGTTGCATTTACAATCAAGAAATTTTAAAATTCTGAGTTGCTGGTGTCCCGATTTTTCCTGTGAGAAGTGTACTTAGAGAGTTTTTCTTTTTTGGTTGTTAATCTAATAAACTTTTTGTCTGTATAACAAAAAATATAATAAATTATCTTTACATGTTCTTTAACTCATTTTTTAATGTTGATAAATTGCTCGTAGTAACATAATAGATGTCGTGTCTTTTTTTAATGTTCTCAATTAAAACTATCCCGTACAATATAAGAATTGAGTGACGCATATTAAACTCGCAGAAGTACTACTATTATACTGATAAAAGTAAACGTGCAGAAAATAAATATTGGTGTCTTTTGTCACGTAAACAGCAACGAAACCTTATCCAAACGAATGCATGAAATATGACAGTCGTTTTGAATTAACGAAAATGGGTTTCTACTTAATTTTCAATGCGTCAAATAAATATGCAAAGGAGCAATAATATAATAAAACCTTCAACGGTCATCCGTGGAAGTTTACTCACTTCGTCTACGTATAGGCACACATGGAAAAGTTATGCCTCTGCCTACATAATATTAGGAAAAACACGAGTAGATTTGTAATTGACATAAACAGAAATCTCATGGTTAAAAAAATTAACATTCAAGTTCAATGTTAGTATGTTTTAGAGGTATTTAGAAATATTCTCAATATGCACCTGGCTATATATGGCAAACAAATTATTCAATTGCTTGCTTCCAAATGAGATTTATCTTAATGGATAATAATGAATATCCAAATAGTTTTAGAAGCGCTATTTAAACATTAGGTACATTTTAAGATAATTAATTATTCATGCTTACTTACGTTTTAAATAATTTAATTTAAATTAATGACAATGACCGACGAAAAATTAGATAATTGCATACATTAATTTTATATTAGGGTATGTACGTGCTTGGCTGTTTTTTCTTTTTGAATATATGAAAGAATTTTAAGGATCTTTTATGGAAATTAATTGACAGTTTTAGTTCAGATACAATTGCCCAATTCCTAAGTAGCACATTTAGTCGCCATGACCTATTTGTTACCTTAAAGGTTTCCACAAGGTAAAAATTACTAGTAGCTGTTACGTTCTAATTACGTGATATATCCGTAACTACTACCACAGATTATTCAGATAGTTCACTTGCAGTCGGTACCTTTGATGTTCGTGGCACAAACGATACTTCGCGCAGACTATCACGCGCATTTCGACAGGCCCGCATTAATAAAAATGTCAGGAACGGATCTAATATAATTGAACAAAATTAAAGTCTAATGTGTCTTTCATTTTGTTTATGTTATGAATTTAATGTTGGCAATATATCATTACAGAACTATAGGGAAGTAATTTTTAAGAAAATATAAACAAACATAATCTAGAAAAGATTGTAAGATTGCCTTCGATATTAATTTATCCAAGATTAATAAAAACTAAGTGTAAGAAAATTATAAACGTTTATTCGTATGTGTAAAGTGGTGTAACAATAAGGCGAATGCTATTACATATAAAAAATATATCAAATAAGAAATTGTAACGTAGCAAAATCAAAACAAAAAAAGTATCGTCATTATTTTATCGTTTTAGCATTTAGCTTATAAAAATAAGCAATTGAAGTTTTGAAACATTTACTAGTTAGTGGGTTAAGAAATAAGAAATAAATATGAATATATTTCCAATTTTCAACGTTTTCAAGGTTGCTGTGGTAAAGGTTAGCCTATTTCTTGTTCGCTTATGGGGATCTCCTGAGGTGCATTCATAGTGATCTCAGAATGTTCTTCTACAAAGAAAAGATCCATATATGTACAATTTTTAATTAGTTAATATTAATAATTATAATTGTTAAGTCGATTCACTTAAGAATTCTCTTTTCAGATATATTCATAATTGAACCTGCATTATATTGTTGCTGCACCTATAACTTATGTATATAAATAAAGATTTACAGTTTTCATACAAAGTAGTTAATCAAAATAATGTCATTGTTATATTTAATATTCCAAGGTGCAAACATCTTTACATGTAAACCTTATTAGTGTATTTTTAAAAATGGTTCACTACTTAAATTTTCTACGTTATGTATGAAAGACTTTCAAATTTTTTTGTAGGATGCAGTCATAGAATTTTATGGTAAGTTCAAAAATATAACAATATATAGGGTGTTCCATTTAAAATAACAAAGTTCGTAGCGACTTCCGGTAACCGGAAGTGCCAAAAAGGTGAAAATATTTTAGAAAGAAAGTAAGTGCCAAATTGTTGCAAACCCCAATTTTTTAAAACTGAGGAATTTCGTTAAGCCGGAAAACTTCTAACCAGCCAGTTCCGTGGAAAACCCTGTATATGAAAACTTAATAGCTTACCTTTCTGGTTCTATTGGAAACCTGAAGAAACATTGCCGGAATTTTAAAGCTATATGTATTGCGACAATCAGGAACACAATACCACATTATCACACATTGTATAAAAATCACTAAACAGCTAAAGTTGAAGTGGTTCGATCAACACAATAATGAAAATTAATACAATAATCTCTGCTACAACGCGTATATCAATGACAGCTGCTTGCTGCTTTATAACCTATAAACGAAAATTCATGAGCAAGATATAAACAAAGCTGGAGTGAGTGCGCATACGCAAGCATGGGTGCGCACTGCAAACCAGAAACAGTGACTACCACGCACACGTTAAAAAAAAAAACAAAATCCGGCCAAGAAATATATACAAGTGAACTATCTGGTGCTACTACCAAAATGGGGAACAAATATTAGGTTCTGATTATATTATGGTGACGTAATCGTTACTTTTATAGGACGTAATAGTTACGTAGTCATAACATGGGGGATAGTAGCTGCTACGTAGCTGGAATGTTCTGAAAAAGTATTTTTTCTTTATACATGGCATTACAATTCATTGTTATTGTATACAAATTGCAGAAAAAAAAACCCTGAACTGAAGGTTCTGGCCTAAAATAAAAACTGCACAAGACTCTACTCTAAAATAGGACAATGCTATTTCTTATGCAACGCAAAAAAGAAGGTTTTTATTTGTTCAGGAAGATTATTCAATATACAAAACCTATGAATTTCTATCTACGTGGTTTCACAAATTAAAATAATCTAAACGTGGACAAATGCTAGAAACTTACTAAAAATGAAAAAAGCTAAATGATAGAAAAATGCTTCTACTCACCCAAACGAGGTGATAGGAAAAATTAAAAATGATACAGCAAAATAGATTAACAGAAAAATTAACTCTTTCAAAATATAAATGAGCAAATAAACTAAAATAAATCTTCCTAAAAAAAAATAATTGATCTTATATCTACCAAGTGTACACTTTAATACATTAACAATTATTACAATAATGATTCCTTGATTGACTATATTATAGAAAAAATGTTAAATTTTACAATACAAAATGAATAACAAAATAGCAACAATTATTTAAGAAATACGTCTACTTACATCAATAGTCGAACAAAGAAGTCTTTAACAAAACCCTACAATTCTTTTTCCTACAAAAATCCCTCTCTCAAAATTCGTACAATGCAGACGTAGAACATTACAATGACCATATTTAATAGAATACGCATAAAATCAGCACAAATGAACAATAGACATTTGAATGATTAGATTAATAAAAAATATTCTTAACACTACATAAATAAAATCATACAATAAGCTCTTAAACTAAATTTATACAAAACAAAACAAAATTGTGAAAATTCTCGGTAAATTGAAAATCAGCTGTACGGACAAAGAAATCACAACAACCATAATATGCAACTTAAAATACACCTCAGCGATAAAAGGGTTGTTTGGATCACGGAGTTCAACACCATAGCAGTATGTTAGTAACCCCGACTTTTAATCTGTAACTAATATTGTGCACGAATTAACTTTAGAGTGACTCAACAAGTAAAATGAACGTAAAATTACTATTTTATAGCACCATAAAGTAATAAACCTTAAAGTAATTTATGTGGTGGCTATGACGCAACTGCAACTACAGATATGTCGTCTAAGTAGATATCCCTTCAAAGTTGGCAATTGTAGTAAAAATTACGTAACATTGACTATAATGAAGTAGTTGTGTCTACACTACAGCAGTGATAATCACAACCAAATGTGCTACTCGGGTTGAACATTATTTATTTGTTCTAGAGTTTCTTAAAAGAGAAGATTTATAAGGACCATGAGGGGTTTTAATGATTTCTAGATATTTTTGGTGATATTTTATAACTTTGTATGCCTAATGTTCTTACATAAATAATTTTTTTTTTTTTTAATTTTATAACACTTTTAAAGCTTTTTCGACTCTTTGAGGATTCTTGGAGATCTTTTACGTTATTTTAAAGTTATTCTACGTTTCCTTTCTTGATAATTTTTGACGTTATTTAAAATATTTTTATACAGGGTGTATCAGATATAGAGGTAAATATAATAAAATGTAGCAGCTGTAATCATATACAATCAAAAAGTCTTAATGCACAGGGGCTCTATCTGTAAGCATTAACGAGAAAAAAAAATATTTTATAAATGCCGTGGGCTGGAGCCGCACCTAAATGCTGTCCCGAGTATACCCCCACATACCACTATCATTCAGCCATTACCGCTGTTAGTTTTGTGTGGATCGCCACTTGGAGTGCAAGGCACTTCGAACATTTTATTTAAATTTTTCCCGTCTCGAAAAACGATCCTTTTCAAGACCATCATGATTTCATATAAAGAAAATCGAAGCTTGATGCATCGGCAAAAGTGCGGGAATGTATAGATTCATTTTCGCGCGACATCATAGTAAAAAGGCGTGTTTGCAAATTTTTTGTATCTACATTTATTTCTGTGTAATTCGATTCAATTCATTTTGCGTTATATGATTAAATAAATCCAGAAGAAATAACCCAGATTCATGTGGTACCGTTTATTAACAACAAATTCTCGATTCGACAAAGCAAAAGAAAAATATATTACGTTTTTTGTAAACTACTGAAGTCGCATATCCGGGATAACTCGAACGTCTTATTAGGATATTAAAACTAATACTTTGTAGACTTGCGTAAAATGCTCTTAATAAAAAAGGAATGATTGTTTTATAAAAAGAAAAAAATTAAAATGCCTCAGTTTTGCTATTTTTACAAGGGCACACTGGCCGATTGGCTTTTATTTATTCAGAATGACGTTAAATGAACTTACGGCATACCATTAAGAATAATACTAAATGAGTGCAATGCATTTATACATAATATCACGTTTAGCGGTGCTTAACATGATGTTTCCTTGCATCAGGCCCGGACTAAAGAATTTTTTGCTGTAAATTTTACTTTTTTTTTATTCTTTAATGATGAAATCCGGTTTCGGTGGTTTGTATTTTCTATGTCGTTGCAGTTAAC
>RXPK01002557.1:0-87319 GCA_004143645.1 Protaetia brevitarsis
ATAAAAATCAAACGGAAACGCCATTTCGAAAGAGCATGTTTAGGTACCCGTTGTATTACTTGTTCGTTTGTACTCAAAGTAAAAAAATAGAAAGGGTTAAAAAAATTCAGCAACAAGTACAAAATATTTCAAAAAACGGACAACAGCATTCGAATAGAGCATTGTTTGTCCGTTTACGTCATTTGAAATTGTTTGTTACTTCATCCCCGAACGGAGAAAACATTTGAAAATAAGTAAGTTGGCGAAGAATCGCTCATTTTTTGAGATATCGGAAACGGCAACGCATTACAAAAGAAGCATTCCGTTTGTACCCGTTTTGACTTCATGTTACATAATTGTTACTGTACTTCAACCAAACTGGAAGTAGTGACAATGAATTCAAATATGTAATAGAAGAGATATTTGGGTTTGTTTTAGAAATCAAAAAACGGCCAAGTTTAAAAGATATCGTTTTGTACCGTTTGTACTCTTTTTACATGTTGTACTTCAAATCCAAACGAGTATGATAATTCAAAATATGTCAAAGAAATTTGGGTATTTTATGATATCAAAAACGGCAAGTATTCAAAGGAAATCGTTTTACCGTTGTACTCTTTTACCATGTTTGTACTTAACCAAACGGAACATTTAAGATATAGAAGAAAATTTCCTAATCTTTGAGAATAGCACAAAGGGCAATTCATTTGATCATGCGTGACTATGCGCTACACGATCCATTGATACTTTTCTTTAATAATCCCTAGCAGAGGTCTATAAAATTAGATAATAAGAAGGATAATTTGATGTTAATGGCATACATTACAACGTATCGCAACCAAGATATAAGAAATAATAAATAATAGATGGTTAAAAACATAATACAAATATTTAAAATAATACTTAAAGGTCTCAAGAAAAATAAATACAAGTAAATTTTAATAATAGTGTCACAATTACTAGTTGTCTGACTAATTTGCAAATCATGAATATGATTTATATGATTCCTAAAAGGGATGGAACATTGGTCAATTAAGAAAAAATTAACATAACATGAAAAATACTTTCGGTTTGCTGAGGTAAACGATTCAAAAAAGGTGCAAACATTTCTATAGATAGCGTTAGCTCTATTGCGATATTCAAAATTAGATTCTCTGTCCGACGTATTTTCATATGTCTCTCCCCGTGTCTGAGTATCAACATACAAACGATGCTTTTCGAAAAGCCTTGGCGTTTTTGATATCAAACAATAGCCAACATTTCTCCTCTGAATATTTTGAATTGCATGTCCGGTTGGGTTAAGTACAAACGATGTAAAAAAAGGTAACGGTACAACATGCTCTTTGAATAGCGTTGCCTTCCGATATGTCAAAATGGGCGAAATTCTCTCGCAACTATTATTTCAAATGTTTCACTTCGGTTGGTGGAAACAAAACATTTAAATGGAGGTACAAACGGGTACAAACAATCTCTTCGAATGGCGTTGGTCCGTTTTGAATATCTGTACTTGCTGCTGAAATTTTTTTAACTCCTTTCTATTTTTTAATTTGAGTACAAACGAAAACGAAGGTGGTACAACGGTACACACAGCGCTTTCGAAATGGCTTTCCTTTTTGATATCTTGTAGCTTGCTTGCTAATCTTTTTTTTACCCTTTCTATTTGTAACCGAACGGTACAAACCGAAAGCTGAGGGTCGCGTACGTGGTTACAACGGGGCTCACGAATACATCGAAGCGCGTACTAGTATTTTTTTTCAATAAAGTTGTGCTTGCCAACTCCACACCGGTCGATCATAATCGGGGTCTATTTATGGAACTTTAAAGTATCGAGTCTATTTAGGTCATACAATTTGGAGTATACTAAACATCATTGTTCTTGTGCATGGCAATGAATGCTTATATTCGAAAACAAAACATCCAGAATAGAAAAAAGAACATTATTGGCGAGCTACCAAAAAATTGTGAAGTAAGGCCTGTTAAAAAATTGTTAAAAAGAGATGGACAGAATAGAGCGACAGGATTTCAACATGTAGAAAACTGTTTCTATGATAACAAATTTTTCTAGTATATCCATTGGTCCTAATATAAGAACTTTAATGAAAATATTTCGTGTTCGAATATAGATTAAAAGGGTTTCAGAATTTAAAAGCTTGGCAAATGCATCGTCAGTAAACGCTGTTGCAAACAACCCCTTTGAGGTGGGGGATCGATTCGACCCCCTACATCTATAAAAATTTATTACGATCTTTTTTGATTGATGCGAGCTGTTTGAGAGATACTTCGGTGTCTCAGATTAAAAAACACCCGTATACTGTTCTTGCCGGAGAAAAATAGTTCTTCTCGGTCTCGAGAATACTGCAGTTTTGTGAGCTGAGCAACTGGTACGCTTTATGCTTATGAGTTCTGGGTATTTGATCAAAATGTGTTCGCTTTATTGGACTGCGTTATATTAGTTAAACACTCGTCTAACATGTTAGTATGATATTTAGTTTCTATATTGGTACATTTTAAGTACACTTAATTTATTTACTACATCTGGTTGTCACGTTAGAAAAACGCTTAATTAGCAAATTCTATACACGTATAGCATCGGTATTACTGTGCGTACCATTAAGCCTTATTTAGTGGAATCCATTCCATATTACACTCTCTCTATGTGAAATAATATTTATTTTACGTAGGACTAAGTATGTTAATTTATGCACTGGTAACACATCATAAACGGTTTCCATATTGTAAATTTTTATAGCGAGTAAATTCGCCGCCCACGAGAAATCTTTTAAATTGTAAACCGTTCCTTGTATTAATAATGAAATCACCATTCTCTCACCGTCGGCATCTAGTTAGGAGTTCGATCTTCTTGTGTAAAATGTTTATTCGTGTCACTAACACTAACGATTAACGAGGTTAGTTTAGTTATTTATTTAATCTAACACATCGAAATCTTTCGATTGGCGACCTAAATAACCATTTTCAGTTCTCGGCGTAATTTATTTTATTCAACGGCTGCCAGTTACAAAAATAATAATGATTCTGTAATAAACGCTTGCTTTTCAGGATTAAGCGTCTCTAGGTTTGTTAATATCATCTGCTAAAAGTAACAAGTAGGTTTAAATGGATGCCTTCACTTTCCATAAATACCAGCTCGTTAAGGAATCTAATTAAACAACCTCTTTTTAGAATAATAAACCAAATATGTGTATATGTATTTTAAGCGGTAATGATTTTCTCAATAAATATATGCTATAATAAAATTAATAAGAGTATGAAGATATTGATTTCCAATTCAAGTTGTATTGTACTGAGGCACATTATTTAGATCAAGAGATAATACGATGTATGATAATCATTGGTATAATCCTTTATAATTATATTTATCATGTGCTTGTTCATATTATTCCTAGCAATTAGATATTAAAGAAAGCGCCTATCATTATTCAAAGAAATCGAAAAGTCACTCTAGGATTTCAATTATAAGTCAATTGCTATCCATCCTCGGCATATACCGGAGCGAAACAAAGTTACATTGATTAATTTCAATTCAAGTCATAGCTCTATTATAAGGTATTTCACGCTCGATAAGTGTATAATAATATATTGGTAATCATTTACTTGTATAGTATGTGTGTATATGCATATACATGTTTGTGTATTACTCACAATAACCTCTTATTTATTCTGTGATCGTATTCTTTAGAGTAATAAGTTCAAGTTTGCTATTTCAAATTTCTATTCTACTATTTCATTTTACACATATACCTAGACCATGTTAAAAATAATAGTTACCTGCTTAATGATTTGACAGTTTGCTTTATACAGCCTGTCGGATCATTTAAATTTACATTGAATTGAATGTTATAGCAGATTCCTGTAAGTAGCGACATCTGCATGACATTTAAGAACATGAGAAATACCATGATACAAGAAAATAAGGTATGCTCATCTGAAAACCAAAACTCGTCTTTTTCGCGCATGGCCCTCAGATACGTCATCACTCGGCTGTCGCCATTGTTTGTTTGATGTATTTACCAAATACTATATTGATTTTAACAAGTTTTAGTTTATTTTTAAATGATTAGAAACACTTTATTTAGTTTTTATTTAATGTTTTGTGTCAGCTTTATGCTTGTAGTAGTTCGATTTACGTGTATAATGATTTTAGTTAGGTGTTATAAGTTCGTTTTTAGGTTTTGTGTGGATAAACTGTTTATAAACGTTGTAGTGGAAATTTTTGAGTGACTTTCATTAGCTTGAGGGAGTAGAATAAAAAGAATTGATAAATGAATTTGTAAAAAAAGAAAAATAAAACACTGCACTCACAATCATTAATTAATTCTTTCTTTTTTTTATCTGCATTTTTTTATTCCAACACTGTCTGCATTAATGTTTGTACCAGACTAATAGATATTTCATTTGCCATTAAAAATATGAACCACTTACAATTAGTGAAATTTTAGGACGTGTAAGTACAAACGAGTATGAAGGTAAGAGCTAGAGAAGTGTAGAACATGTTCAGTTAAAGTAAAGCTTGTAATTATTAATGCTTTATTTGCTTCATTCCACTAAAATAAGCAAACATGAAATGTTATAAGTACTAAAGGCAAAACATACTTTACATCAACAGAATCACTCATCACAAAGCAATAACGATTTTGCATTCAACTGAAAATTACATTTAAAAATGTGAATTATCAAAAACTTTGTTTCAATGCAAATTTTATTGAAGGAAATGGCAAAAAACAGTTTTATTGATTTTAATAGGATAGATTTAAAAAAAAAAATGGGAGTTAATTTTCTTTACATTGTTGATATCTATTACATTATTGGATTGGTAGTACTGTTTGGCCCTCAAATACGTCACACCTAGATGCGCAAGAGCATACCTTATTTTCTTGTACCATGAGAAATATTTTCTTGACATGTCAAAATAATACTGTGGTAATGGCAGGTGCGGCAGGTACAGCTGATGGGAGTCTGGTTTATATCAAAACTAAATAGTACCAAACTATCTAAACAAATAACTATATAATTCAAATAATCAATAACAAGTGAAGCTTTAGAAACCTATTAGTTTGATTCTTGACAAAGCAAGCGGATTAACTAGTATAAATGGAAAATATTACTTCAGCATTTGTTAATATGACATTTATTCAAATTTAAATTCACAATCTTGTCAACCCAAGGGTAAACATTTTTCCCAAAAAGCTCCGCTAAGTGGCGCCAGTGGTGAAGACGTGCAACTCATGATTCGATAGGCCGTACAAAGCAACCTGCCAAAGTCATCAAGCAGGTCGTGGTTATAATAATAATATTGACTGACAACAATAATTATTGTAATGTCAATGTCATAGATTCCAGCTAAAAATTTCCGCCATTTAACCCTCACTGCCCGGTAACATAAAGCTTGTGTAACCAAGCGATTAGTGAATCATTTGTTAGCACTAATCAAGTGCTAAGTAAAAGTTGATTAACATAAGCGTAACCATTTGTTAAATGACAAGTAATTAGTTAACAACTGATTAATTGCTGCTGTAAACTAGTTCACTGTACATTTATTAAAATAGATAGTTGATGTTGGTTTCGATAGAGAGCCAACTTGAACTTTGACGCGCTTTGACGTTTTCTCCTAGGAATTTGAGGCTTTGTTGAGGCATTTGATAAAGAATCGGAGTATTGTCAGCTGTAAATAAGTTACTGGTTGCTCTGAGGTTTTATACTACTGACAGCCTACAAATACTGATTGTGGAGATCACCTTCATATACAGGCTGGGCCACCACATTCGCGTCGGTTTATATACGAAAAGTAGTAACGTATTTTTAATTTAATTTTGTTAAGGGTTATACAGGTTCAGGAGGACCACATTTCGAAATTATTTTGAAGTATACAGGCTGACTCAAAGAAAAGATACACACCAAAGTTGTGAAAAATTAAATGAAACACCCTGTATATTATGACATATTTTAATAGTACAGACTAAATAAAGACAAGTTGGTTTTTTATGCTGAACTCAACTCTTTTACGAAATAATTAACTATTATTCAAAATGTAGACCAAAATTTAAGAGGCATGTTTGTCATGCATATTTAAGCTAGATATTTTAAACTGTATTTATTTTTTGACTAAAGCATTAGACTTGATAATAAAATAAAGGTAATGCAAGAAAAAATATACAGAGTGAAGAAAAACATACTTTTAATTTTCGCTATCTTTAAAGGCAAGTAACACCTGTGGGTCGGGGCACCTATCAGGCGCGTCCCCAGGTGGTGGATAGGGGAATGGTCATCTTGTCTCCTTGATGGGCATCCATAACCACCTGCTGTCAGGCGCGCAAAGCATACAGGCTTCGTCTAGGAGAGCGAGATACTGTCTGCAGCTTTTCTCGCAGTAAACTACGTCAAGTTGTTAGGCTATTGACTGGCCACTGCAAACTTAATAAACACATGCACCGCATAGGACTGACTAGCAGCCCACTCTGCCGTGCATGTTACCTAGAGGATGCGACACCGGAGCACATCTTATGTGACTGTCCGGCGCTTGCCCAACTTAGAGGTTCCATCTTGGGGGAGTTCTGGCCCAGTAAATGGCCAGCTTCGGTGGGCGCGCCTCACATGCTGGTACTGCTGCGAGTTCATTCTTTGTTTGGGTTGGCTCGAGTTTAGGTGCGGGTGAAGTGACGCAAGCCTAGGGAAGGTAGCACAATGGGCCCGGTTAGAGTGGCCTAAGTGCGCGTGGCTAGCCACCCTTCCCAACCAACAATCCAGAATCCAGAAGGCAAGTAACAATAACAAAGCGTTAATACAATTTTAAAAACCGTTAAAATTAGAATCTAAATAAAGTAATAAATACAGGGTGTTCCATTTAAAATAAGAAAGTTAAGTAACTTTTTTGCTGCCTTTAAAGATAACGAAAATTAAAAGTATGTTTTTGTTTTGTCAAAATATTAAATAGATTTCCCGCCCATACGTAAAACATTCTGTCTTCTATTGATGCAATCATGCACGGCAACTTTCGTTGAACATTCAGCATATTTCGTCCTTTGGTGAATCTTATCAAATGTGTTACTATCGAAATAGCGCTGGTTCAGTTAATAACTGATTTTAGGAAATGATTATCTCTTAACAAACCTTTATGTTACTGATTTTTGCTGTTATCCATTGATTAATTTTAACAAATTGGTAACTACCTATTGTTTATGTTACTAGGCAATGCAATATCTGAGAATTAAAAAAAAAACGTTTTGCTTATTTCCGTTATATTTACCGACTGACTAATCGGCCGTATCGGACAAAACATCTAACGTACTTATTAAAATATATATAAGTGTATATAGTACTAAATAAATCTTGGGATTGCAGTCAGTGGGCAAAATAAAAGAGTAGTCTTTTTTTTATACCAAGCTTTCGATCTTTATTTGAGATCTTCTTCAGGGCTGCACAAAGAAATTGAACAATGGTAACAATTAATTTTAAAAAAGATTTTCTTTTAATAAAATACTTACTAATTGGTTGACATTAGTTGAAGGTAGCATCTCCAAAATAATACAAAATGAACTTTTCTTGAAAGTCATAGTTGGTTGATAACTTTTATGTTAAAATAATCAAGTAAACGTTGGAGAAAAAATATTATATGTGAATGAAAAATTGAAATTAAATGTAAAACTTTTTTTCACTATGTGGATTGACACGTGTGAAGCACTGGCGTTAAATTAGGATGATAAATCCTTAAAAAGGAAAAGGGTTATGAAATTAAGGAGAACAAAGTTACGTTAATGAATCAAAAAAGGGGAAAAGGAAAATGAAAAAATAAATGGAAAGCTTGGACTAATTGTAAGTCATCAGGAGATAGGAAATTTACACGTTAAATTTTTTTTGGTTAAAATTGTAAAAAGGACGTTAGCAGAACGGACGGTCACAACAACAAATAAGTAAACTATTAGATGTCAAACGGGAAAACTGTTCGAATTAAGTGGGAGAGAAAGCAAAACTACGCAGAATCACCGACAGAATTGCGAGAACCAGAACTGGAAACAGTGAAGTTATTGTTAATTAAATATGTATATATATTACTCAAATTTGCGATGTCTGACCTTTTATTCATAGTATTTAATTGTTTTTGGATGTAAAACATTTCCAAAAACAAGCGTTTACTGCTAATAGACTGTACGGCTAGAATTTTTGCGTTATCGTAATTGATATTATGTTTTGTGGAATTTACATGGATAGCTGTAGTGTATATATCCAGGCATAGGCAGTGTTATTACGTGAGTATTTTTCTATTACTATTGCTATTATTAGGCACACACACTTGGGATAAGAAAAACTCAATTAGGTATTACTACTTCTACAACTAACTAATACAACTAGAATATTTGTTACCGTAGATCCTGTTCAAAAATTATTGTTCTGGAAAGCAGGTACTATGCGAAAGATTTTGCTTGGACTATGCGAAGAATCAGAACAAAAAACCTTCTCTTAAAAATTCTCATGATGTAATAGATGAAATTTGAGAAACAAAATAAAAAGAGAAATGTAAACAACGCGAGAAGAAATAAAAAAATTAGTAAGATCAATTTGCGAGAGGTTTGGACAAACGATGGAAGCGGAATCGAATTTTTTCTGACAGTGATGGGAATGAATCGATTTATTTTTCTTCTTTTATCCATTGATTGAAGAATTGAAAGACGAAAACTTGATAAACTGGCGTCAATCCGAGACTTTTTCATTAAAAACTGTATAGACAGCTGTTCGCCTGAGGAGCTAATTGAAAAAAAGTTTGAGCTATTTAGAGGTATCGGCTTATTATCCAGTATTTATCGAATAATGTAATTAATCACCTTGACCTTACGAACAGTCCAATTCGCCACAAGATATCGTTTCTCGACTTATCATGAATTTGAAAAGATTTCCTCGTAGTCTCAGGGTTGATAATTGGTATATTATTTATCCCTTATTATGCTTGGAAGCTTTAAGAGGCAATAAACATGTCAACAGAATTTCTGCCTTCTAAAGATAGAGAAACAAATCGTAACTTTTCTGGTTTCAAAAGGACATTACTTTGTGGTCCTATGTTCCGAAAAAAGGAGAAGCTGTGAACTTTTATTGCGCATCATGCACAATAATGCGAAAATTAACCCAGAAACAGAAAAATCCTCTATAGTTACTTGATTACAATAAAACGAAGGACAGTGTGCGTACGGCAGATTAACTTGGAGTAAACTACATTGTCCAAAGCAAACTTGCAGGTGGCCCCTGGCATTTTTTACGCACTTTTGAGCAACTTCTTTAGATAGCTGTTTTGGACATCATACTCGTTAAAATAAGGGGCTAAACGCTCAGGTATTGTTACAGTGTTTGTTACCGAACACCGCTCCAAAACATCGACGTATTTTTTTTAAAAATGACTGCTGTTCCTTATGAAACATGAACTCGAAAGCAGAAGAACTGTACCATCTTTCTCTATCGATATTAAATCAATCCTAAAACGACTAATTACCGAAAAAGAGGAACAATTGAATTTGAAAATACGTTACTTTGTTCCTCAGTTTTAAACACCTCTACTTGCAGTATTAACCGAGATATTAATTTCTCAATGATGCAATGATTATGACTAAAAAAAAAAAAAGAAAATCTTAAATAGTTCAAAACGGCAACATGTAGCTATATGAATAACTAATGAATACTGACGTATTTATGGTCGTAGAATCCAAAAATGAATAAAAAATTATATTCTATTTAAAATAACAAAGTTGGCATTCATTTCCAGTCAACCGGAAGTGACATTTTGGTTAAAGTATTTTACATTTATAGTTCCAATCGAACAGATAATGGTGCCAAAATCTCAAATATAAGTAAATAATAAAATAAAAACACCATAAACTTTTAATGAACCACTTACGTGGAATACCTTGTATACTTGAAATTTAATGTAAATAGTTTAAAGAAATAAATTAATTTCAAAACTTTGTCGTATTTGATTTATAAATGTCATGTCTGTCCCATTGTTTCCATAGAAATGTTCTGATTACAAACGGTTTGTGCCCGAAAATCACATTTGCTACCTGTCTGTTAAACGTTCAGGAAGAAGTTAATAGTATAAACAGCAAGAGATCATTAGCAAATACATTATTCTGCACCCAGATGATCCTTATGTAAATATTTAAGCTGTTGATAAACACTGATTTTATGTAACACTGAAAAAAAAATACGGAACATCACAACTGCAGAATGTAAAAGTGTACGCAGTTGTACAGCAATTGTACAGGAAGACAACTGATAGTAATATTCCAAGTGTAAGAAATATCTGGAATGTTACTATAATTCCTTCTTACCATTTAAGACAAAACGGAAGGTATTTTCAAGTAATTATTAGATTTTTACAATTATAAATTAATATACACTGATCGATATAAACGCTGCAACTCTTTTTTTAATATTAAAACATGGTAAAATCCTTTTCAGCGGGCATATTCTGCATGGCTGCAATTCAAAACTTATTTTAGAGAGTATGATGTCCAAAACAGCTATCTAAAGAAGTTGCTCACAATTTAATTTTGAGACAGGCAAATATCTAAAAGAGATATACCTCACAAATATATGTTAATTTATTCACTATAAGCGTAAATTAACAATTAAAATCCAAGTTCTTGCATCATAATCACACATAATAAATTGTACCGTCCAGAAATATGATTTGCGTAGGTTTCAACACACAAGCAAATATTTTATCTTTCGATGTAATCTAGTATCTCTAAACGATAGCTGCCAATTTCTTCCCGTTTCTTATTGTCTAATTAATATATGATGAATGCGCGCTCGCCATGACAATTGAGAGTTAAAGTCTGTGCTTTGGTAAGAAATTTTACCTCATTATTGTGAGTTCAGTGTGGATTTACCATAAGATTTTTCTTATGTATACAGGAGAATGTCACATTAAATTCGTAATGTTTATGTCATTGGCATTCACCTCGCATACGAAACTACATATGTCGTGCTGTCTAACTCCTTATACAATGTGGCGTTTTTATTTCATTGAAGGTAGTAATGAATGTTATGCAAGAAAATGAATTTCTCCTATACTCTGTGTAAATTATACGCTGCACGTTCAACAGGACGACTTCGAGGCGATAGAATGTTAATAAAGCAAACAAACAAAATATTTTTATGGCTGTTCGTATGGTGTAAGTATGAAAACGACATCCAAACATGTTTTACATATCCGAGGATCATTAATAATTCCGTTAATAACGGGCTCTGTTATATAAGCAGTCATTTGCTTTGCAGGAAGTACTTAGGTTTTTATGCAAAGCGTTCTAAAATAACTATTAGATCGATAAGAAAAATTGTACTTATGAGCTGGAGTTGTTGGAAGTTTCATCTGAATTAGAACTCCAGCCGCTCTATAAACTTTGGCGTAATATAAAGATTTGTATGGTGACCGATATTATATAAAAGAGTTAATAACGAGTTCTCGATTTAATGCGAGTCCGAGGCGGCGAAAAAGACTTATCTTAACTTTGCACTTGAAGGCACATCTACTCTCCAATAACTCATGAATCATGATCTCAGATGGTGGTCTTCTAACAGTTTTATAGTATATATTACAAAATAGTGAAGTTATCTGACGTATCAACTATGTATTATTGTATCGCAACTTTACCTCGAATTTGTTCAAAAGTCACTAGAGACTAATATATCATTTTTTTCGGTTTCTCTACGTTTCGTAATTTTTGGTACGCAACAAACAGTTTCTTCGTATAGCATAAATAATATCAATGGTTTCTTTCCTGGTGCCATTGTTTCTGTATTACCACAATGGATTATCACCGATTTTGTGTAATAGGATAAACTTAATCTAACCGAAATGTTTGTTCGCATTTAAGAATTGCACTGAAAAGTAGAATTGTTTCCTAACAACGGTGATTCAAAGTTAGTTGATTTATCCACAATTTAAGCTCATGTTTGACCTAGTGCCGTTGAATCGAAAATAGTAATAATAACATAATGTAAGTAAAAATATACACCTGAAGGAATAAAAAAAAAAAACATGTAAGATGCATTAAACACTACGAAAACTTAGGTAAAAAACTTTGAAATAAACAACAAAGTTTAGGAATGATTCTCCCTTTTTCATTTTCGAACACTAATTAAAGCTAAAAGCAACCTTACACATATTGGTGTAAGTACTGCTTATAATTAGCGCTGCCGAGAATCATGTTTTTCAGATAGTACCACAAATTTCCACCACAAGATCATTTAGATAATCTTGATCACTTGTGACCAAATAATGATAGCGAAAGAGCAGATTCATAAGGTCTTAATCTGTGTATTCATTCATTCATTCATTCAAGTTAGGGTGGGCACTTGATGTCCGGACACTTGAGCTTGGTGCTCATTGTACCATCCCTATTGATTCTCTTATTTCCACTCGAGCAGCTTGGTGTTCTCTATAAAGCCCAGTATCTTGCCCAGTGGAAACTTGAGGACCTTCGAGGGCTCCAATAGATCTCTCCCGAAATATTTCTGCCTGAGTACCTTCAGTTCCTCACATGTGCAGATTACATGTAAACTCGTTCCTCCTGTAGTTCGCATCCTTCTACACCACGGTTCGCTTACACGGCCTGTGTTGTATAGATGCTTTTTCAGAGGACAGTGTCCAGTTACCAACCCAGTAATGGGTTCTAACTTCTTTCTTACTGCGCCTGAGTAGGTTATCAGAGAAACTACATCCCCATCCCCTATCAGCGTTTTGGTATGGAGTTGACCTTCAGTCGACCTCCATTTCTTTGTACTTTCTTTATCTAACCAGGTCCAGATCTCCCTTCTTGCGGAATCCTTAGTAATCCCACATACGGGCTCTGGACCCATGAAGTGTTTCTTAGAGCCCTCCTTGGCTAGTTCATCGGCTATTACGTTGCCGTTTATATCCTCATGTCCCGGCACCCCGGTACCCAAATCTCTGTATATCGTACACATTATTCATCAAAGGTGGAAAGAAATAACAAAGGCACATCTTGGTAGAACCATAATCTCAGCTTCCATCAAAAGAAGTCCCAACATTGTTTAATCGAGCTAAAACATCGAGCAGCTCGGAACAATACCATTGATTTTTAATGGAGTTTAATAAGGAGATTAAAAAAAAACAAGAGAATTATGAGAGAAATTCTGTCCATGTGCTCTCAAGAAATCCGAAGCGGACACTGGGTTCGTTAAAGCGAACGAATTTCTATAAACGCCTTGATGATGTCCCCATGGTTGTGTCCAAAAAAGAAATAACACATTATTTAGACAACTTGATTCCATTCAGAAATAAAACATTTCGGTGGAAATTTCCATTCTTAAAATCTGGAAGCTATACTTGAATGGATTGGACAAATATTAGTCATTGTTACGAGTTTCTTTTTTTTAATAATTTGATACTGGCTAGTAGAAGTTGTAGTTGCAAGAATCAGTATTGCTTGTTCCTGGCAGTTGCATATCGGGAATTTTTAATGTCAAAGAACATGACTGGGTTGGATGTAGCTTAGATCATTATTATGTTGTATTTGTTTAGATCAATGAGATACCCTTTGTGTGTATTTGACATATTAATCAATAAAAAGTTGTTTTCTTGTGACTTTGCTTTTATAAATAAATTTACATATTGTAACATCGTAGAAAACTTGCACAGAAAGTCATAAATTTATTCCTTAATTCAAACTCTCAAAATTGACTCATTTATAGATTTATTATAAAAAAATAGGCAAAAAAACGCAAAGATGCAAATGAGAACCGTCTACGGCACGTGATGGCTATGTACACCGCTTATACCCTATGTAGGTACGTCGATGGGATATCAAATGCCTATAGTGTTCACCACAAGGAAAAAATCGAATATAAAAATAATCATAGGTATGAGTATAAAGTAATGAATACTTTGCGAGTATAAAAATAACGAATACTCTGCGAAAGTAACGGATATCTTGAGAATAGTAGCGAGTATTATGAATACAAAATTCAGCACAGTATTCGCTATTCAATATCGACTACATTCAATAAAGTAACGAGTATCCCCGAGTATTAAAAAATACTCATAATTCCCAACACTAAATGTGCAGTATAAATGCCCACTTCCCGTTTTTACATACGCGAACATAATTACGCTGAGTACTGAAGAAAATTGATGTATTAAATTATTGTTTTTTTTGTACTATCGCAATCTTTGTTCAGCTGTGCATACATACTTAATAGTATTTTAGTTGACAATTCACACAGAAAACATAAAAGGAACTGTTTCGACATTCGAGCAATTTATCTAGTATTCGACGTAATAAATATTCACACGACGTTTATTTAGACGTATGCAAATCACGTGTTACCGTTTCGAGTGACTAAACAATATTTAACCGTTAGTTAATAGGTCATAGGTATTAAATAAAAGTAGAAGTCGAGGGAACCTTGGCCTTTGTTTAAAGAAGAATGCTAGGTTCCGCACGACGCTCGAAAGATATTTTACTTGCTGCAATTAATGACAAGTTATAAGCATTCTATTCTAAAGAAATGGAGTAACGTTAATGTTGATTTATTGATCAATCTTTGTGCAATTTATTGCTCGCTGATTTATTACGAAAGTCTATTCAGTACTAAAAACACTGATTGTTTTGTCAATATATTAACAAATTCGTTGGGATTACTGCGTGCGCTGCATTAACCAGAAATGAAATAGAAGAAATAACTTTTCAAAATATTTATTCGTAACGGGATCCTGTACACCGTACATGGGAGCTTTTTACGCCAACACAGAATGACGCGATTGGCTTACGGAAATTGGAGAGGTAGTTGGGGTGAGCATGGTTAAAGCTCAGGCTAGTCACATTGCCATAAGTGACTCTCTGCTATAGTAGTAAGCTGTGGTTATCTATAAGCATATTTCTCCTTTATGTGCAATTAGGGTTGCCAGCAGGTTTGATTATATTTAAAATCAAATATTTCCGAAATGGATAAAGATATTTAAATTTTGTAAGAGCAATTGAGAGATGTAGAATGTGATTGACTGCAGTTTGCTATCACAATTGTGCTTTATTACGTAAAAATAATGTCGCTAAAATTGCTTTTTATTTGAGAAAGTATTAAAATAAATGCAAATTTTATTATTTGTCTTAGTTTGGAAAATCTGAGAATTTTGTGGATATTTGTGTTTAAGGAAAGTAAGAGCAATGTCCACTTTTGTCTCTGTTTTTGTTATATTTTGTTGAACAGATCAAAAATAACTTAGATTTATTCAAAATTGTCGCCTTTTTATTGCTGCATTATGTATGTCGCATTTCTTCGGTTATCTTCGACAAACATTTAACAATACACTTCCATTAAGTTTGTGAACACTTGCATTATTTTTATTATAAAAATCGCCCATATCTGTTGTGAGTTCCTTGTAAACTTCAGTTTTCAAGTAAGCCGCACAACAAAAACTCTAGCCGAATTAGATCTGGTGGACGAGCGGATCATCTTAGAACACTGTTGAACAAATGTTCCGTCGTTGGATTACATTTGTTTAAAAAAAAAAATAGTACCCAGATAGGGATTATGGGCAGGTTTTGCTGTGACGACATGTTACTGTGCAGCTCTATTGGTAATTCTTTCAAAACTGATGGTAAGTTATTTTGCAAGAACTATAAATGGTGCACACTGGTTCACGTTTCCTAATAAAAGTAAGGCCGTATGATATATCCGTTTCATATTCCACATCAAACGTTTATGTCAACAACTGTTTGTTTCTTTATTTGCCTTATCCACTTAAGATTTTATATTTATTTTCTGATCAATAGTGAGGATTATGCTTAATTAAAAATATCATTGCTGTGAAAACGATGTTTGTCACTCCACATGTTCTGATTTTATAAGTTGTTATTTTCCGCAAACAATACAGAAAATTCAAAAATTTGAAGTTACGATGTTGTGTGTGTCTCCTATTCTGAAATGGTTGCACTAAATAAACTTTAAATGCAAAGTATTTATTTTCATTTAGAATCCTACGGCAAGAAGTTGCAGATAGATTATGCTGATTTTTTTTAATTATCCTGGTGATATGTGTATTTCTATTAATTGTTTGCAGTACAACGGCCATCATGCTTTGATTTTCTTGAAGCTGCCATAATTCCTAAGATTTGCACATAAACTTATACTTATTTTGTGATCTGATAGGGCCTTGCTTGGAAAGCGCAGATCATATAATCTTACTGCTTCATCAGATGTATTACTACGGGATTCTCCATAAATTAGAATTACATTCAATTTATCTTCATTTGTGTATAAAACTATATTTTCGGGACAATCTCTGTTTTAATTAATAATGAAGTAAATGTCAAAATATATCCTAAACTATTACAGCAAGCATGTAACACAGGCACGAATACTCTCTATCCACATGTCGACTGGAGATAGGTAGCCTATGATGCACAATGCTAAAAAATTATAAAAAAGAAGTAAAAGATTTGAATTGTAGAGTGACTATAATGACAAGAATTGTAATATTTGTGAATTTATGAATTAAAGACAGAAATTAACATTAGACACTTACTTTAAACGCAAATATCTAGAAGCTGTTAATTTTAAACTAATACAAATTATAACAATTGATTTTAATAGTCTTTCAATTAAAAGACAACTGAAGATTCTAGTGATCAAAAAAAATCTTTTGAACGTAGCGCCATATCTGTTTTTACTGAATAAAACAAAATTGTTCAAAATTTCGCGACAAATAATATTCATTACGACAAATATCTGGCATAATTTTCTTTATTCGTCTTGCAAATTAAATTATTCCTTCTCCTATTTACAATAAAGATGCCTTTCAAGACTTTCCAAGCAGACCTTTGTCGGCTACAAGTCTATAAACTTGTTTCAATGTTTGCCATTTCTTTCGGTATTTGGCAGTTGTTTATACAGGTTTTCCTGCGAATTATACGCGATTAATCAAGTAGTCGCTGTGTTCTCACAATTTATAATCAACCGTAATGAACAACAGCATTACCTTCAGTGTCCTAATTCTTGAGCAGAAATTTAAAGCACGCCGTGTTAAATTGCATCGACAAGGTATTATAATAGCGGTGGTAATTTAAAATTGCAAGGAAAATCGTACCGTTTACGATTTAATGAAAGTTGTAGTTCGCGAATGTGGACCAAATTATTCTTCCTACACCGCTGGTACGATTTATTGAGGGCAATTTTTGAAAAGTGTAAAATACCTTATGTAGCAAATATAAAAGCTAACCTCTAACAGTGACTTATAGATTAATGGAGCAATTTCACACGAGTAAATGTGGGTACTATACCTCAGTAATTGGTGTATATTAACGTGCAATTAAAGTTATTTAAGATGTTATTATACAAGTTTATATTTATACTCTATAGCAGTTAAAGTAGTAACGTGGTTTTGGTAATAATCCTATTTTTTGAAGAATATCCTTCTTTTCTTAAAGCTACTTGGTTTCTCACATATATAAATACGACTTTGTGTTAATTTAGTTTTAATAAAATATAAAAATAAATGTAATTATTATTACTAATTGGCCTATAAAGGTTGAGCTCATTAGCTTTTTTTTTAAATTTGCTAATGTATATTTACTTATATCTTCTCTGACACTCAAGTTATGTGAATGAGTTGATCAAAACTATAATATAGTTTGACGCACAAATCTTTTAATAGGTACTGGTAAAATGAAACCCAAATTCACCACGATAAAATTTATTGTAAATTTTTTATTACCTGAGTACTTCACAATAATTGCAATTCATTTTCAACTTGAATTTTCAGCAATAAAGCGACGCGTATGTGACAAATAAAAACATAGTGTGTAAATAAAGACAAATATAAAATTATAAAGAAGAAAATATAAGAGAGGTACCATTAAACACGTCCAGAAAACTATAATTTGAAATAGGTGACAAGTCAAAACTAAATAGTTTGTTATTGTATTTTTTCATGTAAATCGCCTCCAATATATTTAAATTATAGTTTGTTCTAGGTTTTAGTTATGGTATAATTACACTAAGTATGCTCAAAACAAGATATATATAAATAGAAGCCAACAGTTGTCAAATTTTGTAAAAGCATCCCCATTAAAAATGTTTGATAGTTGATACCTCTTATGACGCTTTTGGGCAAACGTAGCAGAATAATGTTCTCGTTTTGAGCATACTTCGTGTAATTATACCATGGTTTTAATTCTGTGACAAAATATTTGTGGATATTATGGCCTAAATGAAAGATATGGTTTTAACAATCTTACATATTCACTAAAGTTATGTTTTGGTATCAACGAAATACCTAGCTACAGGTTTTTAGATATAATTTGTATTCATTAAATCTTATTTCAATTGATCTCTTAGTCTGTCGCACGTAACAGCCACCATTATTTTAGGTTATTACTTATACTTTTGCATCATAAATTTATAAATTATTGTATTGTTTCCAGAGTGGCTTTTATGTTCTTATAAATAGAAGAAGGGACAGCAAATGAAGCAAATGAAAGCCAGAATAAGGAACGGTAATGTCGAGGATAGGAAGGAGTTCGATTCGAACGGAAAAGTTATGAAATAGAAAATGGTATCGTCATTTTGCAGAATTATCATACACTCATTATGCTCTATTGATACATTTTTTTGCTTCTGAAAAATAAAGATAAAAAATTAAGGTCGGTATTTAATTGACCATATATACATAGGTACATTTAATGTATTGTATTCCAATTAAAATACTTTAGATATAATGTTTCTAAATGCTTACGTCCTGCATGATGTGTGCAGCAGTTGCAACAAACGACTGCAATACTTCATGTACTTACATAGTTAGCAACATATTTTTAGAGGAACATAAATTCTTCGGATATAACGCTAACAATGTATAGATAGCTCAGTAATGTAGTTATTAAAACGCATAAATCTAATACGCTTGTTTATTTTAATATACTACTACATCTGTAATTAATATATATCATTTTATAGGTATTAATAGCTCACCTTGAACTAAATAACAAATGTATGTGCATATATGGGTTTTATAGAGAATAATTAGTCTATTGATAGCTAATTACATAATTTTTTTTTTGTGTAATTTATTAGGTCAAATACTTTGAATGGTATTTCCAACATAAACAAATAGAGATTCAAATTATTATTGTGGGGGAAGCATTCGATATCTACTTTTCGTAAAACATAAGCTAGCGAAATTGTAATAATAATAAAAAAAAATAATACTAAAAAGAGACATACAAAGGCGTCCAATGAAATAAAAAGGAAATAGATGTGGATATCATTTAAAAAGGAAGACATTGATAAATAAATAACATAAATGATAACAAAATCGTTGTATGATAACAATAGAAACGTAATAGCAATAAATATTTGATTCAAGATTATTTGTTCTTGTTATATTTTTGTTGTGGTTATGCATTGGTTTTATCACTTGTATAGTTTCTCTTCTATTAAAAAATATGTTAATTAGGATACTGAAGCATAGAATAAATAAGTTAACAAAGGTAGTAGACGCAGGTATAATACATCCATGGTTTTCTAAATTAATTAACCTAGAAATATATAATCATAGTCAGTACATCAATCAAATACATATTATAAGAAAACGTGTGTGCTCAAGGTTTCTATAAGTTTGAAAAGCACTAGAAGAAATACCTAATTATGTGAAAATAACTGTGCTGCATAACGCTAAAAGATCCAACCTCAAATATAGGTATTTGCATGTACAATAAAACATTGTAATCCAAGGCTAATGGATTCCATTTACCATTGCATAAATACGAAATAATCTTCGTAAAACAAGCCGCAGCGGCAATTTGAAATCCATACGATAACTCACGCGGTGTCATACCCGGGCAAAATGCACACGAACAGTTATGCAAATACACAGCTACATATATGCGAAGAATGCGATCTTTTCTTTCGTGACGCAACTGCCCTTTGCAGCTCAATTTATCTTTATTACCGGCTAGATAGGTTCGCAGTATCATCATCGGCAATTGAAAACCGACTCCGAGTGTAACATGGGAACGCTATTACCGCTTTTCTTTTTCTGCGGTTTCCCTCCGCATACGAGACACCCAATCTTTTCGGATTTTGATGCGGCACGGAAACTGCACGTAACATATTAATTTGAGTTCAAATTCCAAATGAACCGTTGCCGTTGTTTGAGTTTATTATTACTCTTGTTGTCTGTTATTTGCGCTGTCGTGTCGGCTCGATTGTATTGTGATGGCGAAAACCGCATGTGTGTATACCAGTAACTGTAAATAAACGTGGCGTTTATTGAACGAGGGAACACCATAAACAATTTCCTGGTTGAAAGATTTGATTTATAAGACGGCTCGGGCAATAATATTTCTCCTGCCCATATGGGGAGAGGCAAACTCGAAGCAGTTTCTTCTCGTACGACGTCCGCGCTCATTCTTTCGCTCTCCTTCTCTCCTCTCAGTTATTATTGATTGCATAGGAAAAAATTCAGAATTGAAAAGTGGAAAATTCTTAAACCTTGAATATACAGGGTTCTGCGGGTCAACTCCTGTCTGCGATTGCTCATTTGCTATTGTAGTGAGATGTTTTATTTAAACACATAGAGAATTTAGACATTAAGGAGTACATCTGGAAATTGTTTTAAATTAAATTGTAAACCTTTTGATTTAAATGCCCCTTCACAGCCAGTATGAAATAAGCTGACGCGCCAGCGCGCTGCAGCCATATTCTATTTTGCTCAACAGGCAAAAAGGTTTGGTAAAAAATCTAATTTTCTAAAAATTCTCTTTATAAACCATTAAACCATTTAAATGCCCGCCAAAAGACTACAGATAGTCATAGGAACGTAATAACAAAAATTGTTCATAATTAATAAATCCATCCGTGTGTGAAAATATACAGAAAGTTCAATTTGGAAAATATCGGAAAAAAGTTTTCGAAATTGGACAATGAATTTTGAACATCTTGTATATTGCTACAGTTTGAAAAATCCAAGCAAATAGATGCATTTAAATACAGTCGCGAGCAAATGTTATAGGCACCTTTGACAAAACTAATGGGTTTCATGTTTCTTGCATTTTTTTTGTAACAGTTATTTCAACGTTTATATAATCGTCTTTATGGTTACAATAGTCTTTATAGATACTTTTTGTAAATGTATTATTTTTTTTAATATATTTTCAAGTCTTCGAGATGTCACTTTCCCCCTCCCATCTAAAAAGTACTATAGTTGTACTAAAAACACTCTAATATGCAACAAATTAATAAGATCCCTTAAAATACTACATATTTATAATGTATTACCTAAAAGTTTTTATTTTCTCATTTCTTACTGTGATATTCGCCCAAAATTTAGGGTGCCTATAACATTTGCTCGCGACTGTATAATAAATTATTTTCTTGAAATTTCACTAATTTCTAAACAAAATTTATTCGTAACAAATGTTATTTGTCTTAAAACTAGTAGATAACTGACTTCTCCGTGTTTGAGGATATAAAAAATTCTTCATCTAAGAAATTAATTTTCTTCGTTGAAAAAATTATTTATTTGCTTTTATACACATATTTTGGGAGAGTATTAAATTAGCAACAAAAAGTTGTTAATGCACTATCATCCTAAATTTAAAAATGACCCAATAAAACGCATTTAAACTCTTTGTTTAGACTATGAATGTTACATTAAGTAAACATTACATGAAATGTCAATAAGTTTGTAAAGTGGAACCTGCTTTGTAAATAACTAGTTGTGCACACCTACCAATGATTAACAATTTATTACTAGTTATTTGTTCTACCAAAACGCCTTTTTCATATCTGGAAAAATGTGATACACCAGAAACTTATTTCATTAGTATAAAAAAATCCATAGAAACATTAGAATATTACGATACAAATTATAAAATTTTTAATTAATGAATTTATTAATCAATTTATTAAGTATTACTAATGTTTTACAAACAAACTTCCAGATATTAATGTACAAAAAAATGTACACCAGGTTCGAAAGGAACATGAAGGACTAGATTTTTGTAAAACAGTTATCAAGCGTTGCATCAAAACTCTATAAAAAACCTTTTATTTACAGACTAATCCTTCTTTGTGTTGCATGCACGTCACAATTGCACTAGAACGCGCTACTGGTCTAAAGGAAATTGACTCAATACTTCCAAAAGGTGAATGTGTCTGTAGGAAACCACATATAATTGGTTATCGTAACAGGAGATACCGGAAAGGCGTTGTCAAAAGTGTCCTTAATGACAATGATAAACTCAGAATCTCTTAATTAAAGGATTTAAAGGAAAACAAAATAAAAATTATCGATAATAAAATGTCTTGTAGTAATCTATATAACTACATATATTTATGTATCTGAAATACATAATCATAAATTGATAAAACCAGTGCTACTTATTGTTAACGGTGTGGTGATTAGGGCTCCTGTTGATGCTGATTTGTTCGATCACTAAAGCTAGTAATAAGTTTAGTATTAATGTAAATGTACCGCATCATCGAGTAGGATGTGTAATATGTTCTACAAAGGAGAAATTGCTGAGTGCTCCTGCGATGCTAAAAAATGAACAATCATGTGGTATAAACGATATATTACCAGTGTCACTGGTAGAAAGATTAACTGATTTCATTAGTGTGCCATTCGCGGACTCAATAAAGTTTTCGTTCAAGACTTGTTGTTTTTTGTCGGTTTAAAAGTATCGCGTGTGATACCAGTTCAGACAGACTTTATAGAGCATATAAGAAAGAGTTTACATAATGAGAGGTTAGTGGTACGGTTGTCTTTTGATTTTACTAACAATAAGTAGGTAACTTATTTGCATTGAGAATTCGCGAAAATGCCATTAAGCTAATTTCATTATTTTGGGGTAGATGTATTATTGTTAATGACAACCGATTACACTCAACTAGACACGATGTAAGGCTTGAGATGACTCAAGGCTCAATGTTAGGCTCACTATGATTTGTACTATTCGTAAATAATATAAGAGAGCGCGTATCACCTATGCACCAAGAAAAAAACCCTGCAATTCAAAAAAGTAATCTTAAATATACATTTTGATTTGAAAGCAAAATTAGAATCCAACAACAAACAAGAAAAAAGTATATTTTTTGGGCTGCGCCATTTTTTTCGTATATGTACCTACATGCGATATATGCGACTAGAAATTCGTGTAACTAACAATGTCATCTCATAACGTCAAAAATATTAGAACTCTTTTGGACTTCGAATTGAAATCATTATGCGTGGTATACGCTTGCTTTACGTATGATAAAACGTTTTGAGATCTTTTCGATCTAGTTAGCGGATACTTGTTTTTTCTTAACTAGAAAGCTGATTATTTTTCATGCCGCGTAATCTTTCATCTACTATTAGCACTATATTATTATAACTAGATCCGCTTAATTAAACTATAGCGTCTAATCGCTTAAAAATTATACCGACTAATGCAAGATCATCCAGTTGCGTACACCGAGAATGTAATTTGTTAAAATGTAATTAAATTTACATTAATCAGTTTTAAAAGCAGCTCGCGCCGTAAAAAATACAACGTCAGCAGGACCAATTAAGTATAAGAGATTGCATGCAGCAAAGTCGTATATGAAAATTACGCCACAAAGAGAAATTATTACCAAGAAAATTGACCTAGATTTGCGGTCCGGGCCAACAAAAAGAATCGATTTCCATATTGAGATAATGTTAAAAAAGCCGACGCTTTGCCAGGTCGAAGGCTTGACCTAAAAACCGAATCAAAATTCTTGCAATACATACATACCGCAATGTGTACGTGTATACACATGTACATACGTTGGTCTTTATATTTATCGCAGGCTAACAAATATCCTGAAAACTTAAAGGCTTAGTTTATTATCAGTAGTCATGTGTTGGACAAATACAGGCAATAAATCTACATACTTTCATTCCAATTGTGGTAGTTTAGTACTTTTAGCCCAAATTTATATGTTTATATTCCCAACTATATGTGAGACATAATTGTAGCTTGTCAAGCTTTTAAATTAACATCATTTGCATTTGCACAATAATGCATTAAGTTCTCTCCTTAAGAGTATATTCTTATGCAAGTTGCAATTAATATTTTAACATAAAAGATAACAATAGGATCTGTCAAATAGTAGATAACAATAACCATGTCAAATTTATGTTGTATAGACCCATTATTCTAAAGATACGCTTAATAATTTATTCAAACCCAGTAATAATGGGAGTATTAAGCTTTAGGCACGTTCACAGTATCAGATGGATTATTTAATGTGTATCTTGAGCTTAAAGCTGTTAAGAACTAATTAGAATACAAAGGACTGAACGGAGGATGATGTCAATATGGAATGCTTAGAAAGTAGACAGAAGAAATAGGAGGCTGTTATATGTTAACGATAATTTAGTGTTGTTAGTAGCGCTTTTAATTATGGTATAAAATCAAATAACTGACATATAAAAGTTGAAAAAATACGGTACACCGTTAGAAAACACAAATAGCCATTTATTGCTATGTATAAAAATATAACAGGGATTGATGGGGGTGAGACTCACACTTTGAAGGTTACATTAAGAGAGAAGACTTTCTTAAAAAGCTAGTAATACTAAAGGGTTGGGCAAGTAAACTTTATCTACGCATCATATATTCAGTGGATTCTGAAAGATACTTGTAGTTTATAATTAGCCAACAAACACAAGTTTAAAAATATAATCACCAAACTGAGCATACCATAAAGATAGTTTCCTTATTTTTTTTGTAATGTCAGTGGTTTTCTTTTAAGGAGGGTCGTTACCAGAATTATGGTAACATAACAGTACTGTCACTTAGAGATAAAGTATATGCGTATGAACCCAATTTTTATTAATAAATGTAGCTATCAGCGACTTCACATAAGATGAATTTGGTTTTGAGTAGTTTTAATATTTATTGTCTGCTTTTGTAGCCTATTAAATTTTGTTTTATCTCTTATTGTATTGTTTCTTAAATTGGAGGGAATACTGCTTCTTATATATTTACGAATGCTAACAATTACATATTGCTTTTTATTCAATCGACCTTAGTTTACATTTAAAACCATGTATTACATGCTCATCTACGATAGACTCTTTTTAAATTTCATTAATGTTGAAAAAAGGAAACCAAACTTAACAAAGTTGAAATTAAGTTTTATGAAAATTATTTCCAGATCTGCAAAAAAGGCTGGTTTATTTTAAGAAATATTAGTATTAGTTTGGTCTCTAACTAAAGAATATTACGGAAACTTAACATCTAACATTTTTAAGTGAACTGTTAAAAACCACAAATCTTGAGGCTACGATACTTTACTGCGGAAACAATCAGTAGATGTTCTTTATCAAACTTTCTTGTCAATATTTACACTGTTTATGATAGTGTTTTTCTATTCTTGCAAGAATTCCAAATCCCTGCACGTACATATAAGAAAATCTCAAGTTTTCTAAGCAGTAGAACATGCATACATCAAAACATGAGTTAGAAAATTATAGATGAACATCAAATCTTGGGGTAGGTATTGAACTGATTTGCATGTGCTAATACCCCTAGCAGCTGGTAAGACTTTGTTTTTGGTCGTTTGAACTTCCCAGTTTTCAAAATGTTAACATGTTAGCTTTTGGTACTGCAACTGCTTTTTTATGTTTGTAGTGTATATTGTTTGCGTTCGTATACAGTTATATGTTTAAAATTTTTAAATAATTAATATGAAAAAGTGCTAAATGGAAAAGTAAATTCCGTTTATACGTACTCTAAGCTACAATTATCTTCCATTTCATAATCTGTCATCCACTCAAGGTTGTGGAGTAATAAACCATTAATACAAATATTAAAGAGATGAGGGCGGACCTAAGTTTATATCTTGCGGTATACCAATACCAAGCAACTACATCGCAAACTTTTCTGAGTTCGTTCTAAGCAATAGCAATCAGTAAACAGAATAAAAGTCATGAATTTTTACTCCTTGTGATCAAAGGTGCTGATGCCATTTGTCCGTTCTTGTTGAGATGTTCCTTATCAATACACAAAAAAAAGAGCTGTGTAATGCATCTTATTAGAAATATAATACCAAATGTAGGATTTATTGCCTATGGAGACAGCAAAGAAATGTAATCGCCAGTATTAAACGATGTAATATAAAATTGTTAATACTAATTATCTAATTTATACTAATTAACAGTTTTAAAACACGGTTTGGGTGCAACTACGTGACTCTTAATCACATCTATAATCATATGCGTGATAAATCTAAGTTAGTGGTGCCTAGCGACCAAAACTTTGCTATTATACTGTTGAAGAAAATCATTGTACATTTTTCATTGCTGGCTATCATATTCGTATCTATAGAGGCAAGTAATTATATTACTATGTCTACAAATAAAACACTTTTTATAACTAGTATTACATTGTTCTATAATTTAGATTGTATTAGCTAATTTTGTCTGTGAAGAAAGCAAACGTAAAGAGATGATAGTCAACATAGCAAAGCCTTCCCTAAAATATCATTCAATAACAGCTGTAATTCTAGGAGTAAATCCAAAAGATGACGATTCGTGATCACAGAAGTAGTAAAACGTAAAATACATTCTGGAGGGTGTAAGAAGGACCACCTAGTTTGGGTGTTTGCGCATGGTTTCACAAGCACATTTTTCAGTGCTAAGCCTAAGTTTGACTATACTTGATGTGATTTGGGCGACTTTGAGAATAGATGTAAATATTACCATAAGTGTTTTTCTGCGTTAACATTTTTACTTAGGTGTTATTATACCGGGTGTGCAGCCTGAGATGCAACGGTCCATATCAGATGTATTATTGTTTTTTTGGAAAAATGTTTCAAATAAATATTGCCTGGAATCGTATTCTACACATTTTAAAATTAGTTTCAGTAGTATGCTAACTTATTGTTTACCGGAATAGATCTATACTTTATTATTTTAAATCCATTACTTTATGCAACATGGGCTGAGCATTCGGATTGTACTTGAAGCGCTTTTAAAATACGATGATGCATGTCATCAGGTGTTGTTAGTGACGTCTCATAAACTTGATTTTTAATGAAATCCCATAAAAAGAAATCGCAGCTTGTAAGATCTGGGGATCTCGGAGGCCATCTGTCATTTGTCCTACACGCCCAATCCAGCGGTCTGAAAAAGACACATCCAAAAACTGACGAAATTCCACAGTATTGGGAGATGGAGCACCATCGTGTTGGAACTACATCAGCTGACGAGTAGCTAACGGAATATTTTCTCACACAACGCCCAAATTATTCTGAAGAAGTTCCATATAAACCCTACCCATCAGGTTGGTTATGAAAGAACAGGCCTATGATATGTTGTTCAATGATATCTGCCCACACGTTCACTGACCGTCTGTACTGACTATGTGCTGCAATAAATCGATGGGGATTTTGTGTGTCATAATAACGACAATTGTGACGATTCACAAATCCATTTTTGTGGAAGGTAGCTTCGTTTGAAAACATCACTTTTTCGAAACGATTCGCAATGTTGTTTTCTTTTTTTTGTAATTTCAAGTTTTGTTTGTTTCCAGTGGTCTTATTCTATTCTGTTGGCCACTTTCTAAACATGCCAGTATTACTGCTGCTAGTTGCAAGCCTGGTGAAATGCGAGGGAAAGGTGACCGGCGCTTCGCAATACGTATCTATCATGAAAAACTAAAAAATCGCGAATATCTCCAAAAGCTTTGGAGATAGACACAATGACACTCGTATAAAATCGAAAGAAAATTAAGTTTTACATCCATTTATGTAAAAATTGCTATACCATTCAATTTAAAAAAATCAAGTTATCCATGATTTTAGAGTTCGAAAATTACAGAGCCGTATTTAATAATTTTGTAATTTAAACGCAACAATTTTAAAATTGTTAAAAAACCGCAGACATTGCAAATGTCATTTTTTTCGAAAAACGTCATGTAATTCGGAAACGGTACAACTTTGCCCCAATGTATGCCTAACGTATTGTTATTTAAATTTAACAAGGAATCCAAAAGTACAATAATATACAGGCTGTTAAATTTAAAATAATAAAGTTAGTATATACTTCCGGTACAACCGGAAGTCCGCCATTACTGAAACTAATTTTGAAATGTGTAGAATATGATTCGAGGCAACATTTATTTGAAACATTTTTCCAAAAAAACAATAATAAATCTGCTATGGACCGTTGCATCTTAGGCTGGACACCCGGTATATATTTGTGCTACAATAAGATAAATATGAACATTATATTGGGGTTTGATCGCGGACCAATCTAACCAATCACAAACTAATTATTTCCAACATACATAAGCTCCAAGATGATGGAGCTTATGTATGTTAGGATCAGTATGCTTGTTTTTCAGTTTTAACGAAATAGCTAGCTATAAATTGTCAGTTACTTAGGGAATAAATCTATTATATTATTTGAGCTTCCGCATAGTCTCAAATACTCAAACACTGTAAGTAATGTACTTACAAACTACCATTAGTCATAGATACTATAACGTCTGTATTTGGTTAGGTGAAAGGTGAAAGAGAGATTCTACTTGATGACTAAACTTGCATTTAAGCACATAATTTTATATAATATATTTATTACAAACGTTATGACGATGACAATTTATTCATTGCATGTTTATCGTCATTGTAAGAACGTGCACGTAGTGGATGTTTAGAGAATGCGGAAAAACATTTCGCTACCGCTTAATGCACGAACGGTAAGACAGCGTGACGCGATCATGTGTGATCTACTATTTATAATACGTTCCACGACCGACCGTTAACTCTGCTTGGTTAATATCAGATGAATTCCAATCGCCCGTTTAATTTAATTGGAAGCGAGAGATTCGAGACCGTCCGAAATTATCGGTTTGTGATCGGAAAATGTAATTTACCCAGTTCTCACAGATGCGCGCTGGCGAAAAATCCGTACACACACGCAAACATTAATGTGTTCGTCGATAAACGTGAATGGAAACGAAATTAACGTCGAAAACTTAAAAGGAGACCACGTCGTCGGAGCGTTAAACCGAACTTCAAAAACTGGTTTTTGATGGTTATAATTTTACATAGAAAGATATTTATCGGCAAGTATTAGAATGCGATTAAAATGTTTCGCTTGGTATATGAAAATCCGTTTAACGCTTAAGGCATAGAAAAAAGGAATCTAGAACGGAAAAATAATCCATCTTCAAGTATAACGTGTATCAGATCGATTTGAGGGCATACACTAATAAGAGAAATAAAATGCTTCACTCAAGAGTTTTTTGGAATATTAAGACTTGAGTTATTGACTTAAATAAATATTCATTTAGTTAGAGTTGAATTACATGTAAAACATAAAAAAAAAATACGAATACAATCCGATCGGTCTAGTTAAGTTACGTATTATACTGCAAGTTTAACATTTCAGAAATGTATTTAACTAATGAATTATACTTTAAAAAAAGCAAGGAACTTACCCCACTTAAAACTGTAAATATGCTTGCAAAACGTTTTTTCGGAAAAAACTGGTAAATACCCTAGAACTGGCGTAATTTTGTAAGATAAATACTTTTTTGGGGAGAAGTACATAAAAATATGGTGTAAAATTAATAAAATACAGGAAATTTTAATTTTCTGGGGCAAAAATTACTCTAATTTTCACTGTGCATGGGACTTTTTTCAGCAGCAAGTGTAAAATCCTCTAATATAGATATGAGGTATGTAAAAAATTGAATTGAACAACTTAATGTACGCCATAATGAATATATTTTACAAACATTCATTATCTATTTGGTGTAAAGATTAGCAAAAACTATAAAGCCATTTTGCGGGTGTATAAGAATATGCGAACCATAGCTAATACCATTTGGTCAACGTATGCGCATTGTTGGACCTATAGGTATTGCCGACATTTTCGTCTTTACGAGTTGCAATTTTGACTGAGTTTTGTGGAGCAATGTGGTGAAATATAATGCCCATGCAGCAAAATTATATTTCATAGATATTGTATACCACATCATTGAAAAAATAAGCGGATGGATCCTTATTATATTGACGTACGATCTTATCTAACTTATATAACACTGTATTTACACAAGTCATACTATTTACTTGCGGAAATTTATAGTTTTCACAGAAAAGCACAGATATACATACACACAAAAAAATCTATTATCAATCTGAATATTTTTATTTATTCAGAAATCGAAACTTAATATATATTTAAATGAACTAAATCTTGTTGGTTAGAACATAAGAGTAAATTCTCTGAAAACACAATATACTCTTAGAACAAATAGTATAAATATTTGCATTGAAGTATACTTTCTCCAAGTGAACATTGTTATTATTGTAAGAAATAAATCTATGCAATCATAGTGAGAAAGTCTGTGGATTCAAAATTAAATCCCTTATACGTTTGGTATAATGAATTACTATATAAAATTATTAAATATTTTATACTGAAAATATGAAATATCAAATTGAAATTACCATAATATTAAAACATTTGAAACGAATTTTACCCCACCATTTATTGCACTAAAACTTATCTGTCATTGGTTCCCTCTTTTTTTAGGGGGGTTTAGGGGGTTTGGCTTATACATATTGCTTTACTTGGGGTCACTTTTTGATTGACCATCGAACTGTGTTGTTGATTGTGAGTGTAAGTAAATCTAAATGGATACCCCAGCCGTTTCACAACTACTTAGAGAATGGGGTGGAATGGAGCTGATGCATAGATGCTACCATTAAAATATTCGAAGGTAAATACGTACGTGTTATCTAATATTAAAGGATTACTGATTTAAAAAACTTTGAAATAATACTTAGAGTTAGCGCCATTGTGTCGATAATATATGAACATGGTAGGTGTGTACATTAACAATCATATGTAGGTATTTACTAGTTATTAGTTTTCAGTAGGTAATACCACCAAATTATTAAACTAATTGAAATTATATCAGTAACCAACGCCGACTAGATACCAGGCCCAAGCATTGAGTGGAAAGTATCCCGAGAACACCGGTCGCAACGACGGATACGCATAACATCTATACCTCTACGCATCAATATCCCGTGCGCACTCCTGGAGTACCCCGATACGCTACCTTCTCCCAAACATTGTAAAACTATAAAGTATGACAGTGAATTTATTTAATTACATAATATTTCTTTATTTTTAATTTCGCCTACCGAGTTTTTTTGGTTACAGACACAAAATTAGTAGTAATTATTACCCTTAATAATAGAAATGCTTAGATTAGCAGGTATTATCAGTTCAATATACTTAATTTTGGAAGCAAAAATGGGCAATTAAGGGATTGGTATTACCGGTTTTACCGGTAAACGGTTTTAACCGGTAAATTGACCAAAAACGTTCGGTAAATTTACCGGTTAATTACAAAAATTTACCGGTAATTCGGTAAATGAAGAATCCATATCATTTTTATCTGCGAAATATTGTGTTTATAGATATGCATTTAAAGGTGTAAAAGGACATTGAAAATAAAAAAGATAGGCACACTTATTAATTTTATGGGATTGTTTTTTATTTAATTTTAATTTAAACTTTCTTGAGATTGAGAACCGCTGTAATGCCCTAGAATAGAGAATATGGAAAAGAAACTGACAAAAACTTTTGAGTAGAAACGTATAACCTCCATTCCGCCGAGTTAGTCAGAAAGAGAAGATATCAAAAAATTCTGAATAAAAAAGCAAAAAATTGAAAAAAGTCGTGTAGAAATTAAAAGAAAATAAGAATGGAAACAAGACGGATAACAAAAATCAACGCAAAGAAAATCGAGATTAATGTTCATTTGATGCTAAGATGGTTGCTAGGATGGTAGGAAACAAAACACCCCACTTTTCCAACCTGCCTTTGTCAACAAGTGCAATTTCAATTCTCTCATATTATGGTTTTTTTTGTGTGGAATTTATTTATTTCTCGAAAAAAAGTTGAATTAGCATATGTGATTTGTGCTCTGGAGTTTTTTTAAGATTAAAATCGTTTTTCCTAAAGAGTAAGTAAATGTCTCATTTTTTAATATTGAAAAATAATATATATAAGAACAACATTTCACGTATTTAAATTAATAGCAATTTTGAATACACCACATTATGAAAGAACATTAATGCAACATTGTTGTAAAATAACGTTAAAATTTGAACCTTAAATATTTTGTTTTACTTCTTACAGCTGTTTAAAATAATTAAATACAAATATTTATTACAAAATTCTAATATTATGCCTTAAGATTGTGTAAAATATGTATTATCCTAGCGTAACTTCTAACCCTATTTTTTTGGGGAATCCCCATTAATGTCACACATGAAAAAAAATATTTTATTTTTCATTTTCATTTACCGGATATACCGTAAATAGAAAAAATCGCGTAAAATGATACATCACTAATTGCAATATCTTCATAAATACTACTTTATATATTCTACTTAAATTGTAGTACATAAATTATATAAGCATAATATATATAGTTTCCAGTTGGGAAAATCTATTTACTCAAATCTAAAATAATTATTCTTCGGTAAATTCCGGTAAACCGGTAAATTCACCGGTTTGGAAAACTGAACAAATTTTATTCTCAATATAAATACATCATCTTCTTGCTTATATAGGAGTTGTTATATTCAATGTGATGTATTTATATTCAAATTGAGTAATTATTTTTTTGTGTGTAGATATATAATTCATGGTTTTTGACTCTGTGTGAGTAAATTATAGCAAGCTAAATGAAAGTAAATGGTTCAATTTCTCACAAATTCTTTAATAACGGCAACCGGTTTTATCTACTAAGGGACATCTTCAGGTCAGAATTAAAAACAGTTTAAAAATAGGTCGCGTTCAGTTTTTATTATTTTATTACGTGACTTATTTTTAACCTGTTTTTAATTCTGACCCGAAGCTGTCCCTTAGTGGATGAAACCGGTTGTCATTAAAGAATTTGTGAGATTGGACCATTTACTTTCATTTACCTTGTTGATTATTAGTACTTAGAAAATATATGTCTACAAAATGTGTTAAAAAAAGATGTTGACAATTGCAGTTAAAAATATATCTCGATTTCATATCAAGTGCAATTGACGAAAAGTTGATGAATAATTGAAATTATTTACCATCTTTTTTAGGGAAGCCGTTAACAGCATTCATTGCGAATTTTGATATCTAAGACTGCTGTTTAACAACACTGAAATATGTAGAAAAGAGATGAAATTACATATAATATATATCTCTTAAAGAAGATAAACTATAATGAAAACTTTTATTCGTTGTACTTATTTCGAATAATTAAATTCCTCCTAGAAATGAAACATTTCCTGCAGGTGTAAAGTTACCCCTACAATTTATTTTTTTAATGTTTTCAGACAAAGCTTCTAAATGTCACTTAATCATTTCTGCGATTACGGTAATCCGTTTTTTGGCATTATTGGAATTGGGATACTTGTGTAGTGTATAGAAATTCGAAATTTATCTCAAATATATGCACTATGCAAATATTTGCATATTTGCTAGTACTTGGGAATGTATTCTTATTCCCATTCTAAAACATTTCTTTATATTATAATGCTAATTATACAAGAAACATAATGTTTATCTTTCTTTTAATTCCTGTACCTATTGGTAGAATTTAAGGTGCGGAAAAACAACTGTCAAAGAACTTGAGGAGTGGTAGAAGAAGCCGAGATAGACATTTTTAGTAATAGGTCAAAACTGTATAATCTTTCTGCTAGAAATAAAATTTCCTTTACGCCTATTTTAGGACGCCATTATTATAACTGAATCACATTCTTTTCGCTATCAAATTACTTAATAATTGAAAAGTTAATTAGACATCTGTGTAGGGGTTGTTCTGTCTTATTTAGTATTAGTAGTAGCAGCGTTTGACCTGTAACGAAATAGCGGACATTAATTTGGCCTATAGAAATAAATGTATCCGGGAAGATCCTAGGTTTTCGATATTAACTACCATCGATCAAAGATTCCGTGAAACATTTGGTACATCAAAGATACAATACAAGCAGCCGGTGGTCAGTACACACATACATTTCATTTTGACAGAGATGCTCTGCCGATACTTTGAAGAAAATCCTTCGAGCACAAGTGAAATTGCAAATTATATGGGTGTCGATCGCTAGATTATCTATACTCTATGAGCAACAATTGTACCCCTTTTATTTATAGAAAATTCATGCTCTCACTTATTTTTCTTTTAAGGTATGTTCGTTGTTTTTTAGAGCAAACAATTGAAACAGATAGTTTTCCAGCTACTTTACTGCTGTGAGTAGCGTTACTTCATTTGCAAGAGAGCGAATTTTTTTTTTTTTAAAGGAGTGGAACGTCTAAGCTATATGTTTCGCTTGTCAGGCCCCCGCAGAGCCAAATCTCCCTCCTAATCAACATTACGACCCCGGAAAAAAAAACCGATTATCGTAATTGACCAGAGCGAGATTTGAACCCCGGACTCCGCACTGATAGACAAGTGCGCAGGCCACTCGACTACCAGCCAGTATTATATTAATAGCCGTATTTAAGCTGAAAACAATCATAGCCGAATGTTCTTTTAAAGGCGCTACCAACAGTTTTCAAAAAAAAAGGAATGTTTGGGCAAGTATTGTAAACGATTTTCCAATTAGATATCGCCTCGCTCGAAAGTCGCAAACTTGTTTCGTACATACTTTGGCAGAACATGTTCCACTGCAAACTCGACAATCTGTTTTTATCAGATGCACATTTTTTTGCAAAGATTCAAGAGGTTTTGAACCATTTCTAAGTACCAATTAAATAAATAATTGTTTATCACATTTTCGTTTTTTATTTTGTTGGTTTTTAGATTATAATTTGTACAAGCGTTCAAAAGTTTCTTCTATTCTTTCTATTCTGAGGAGGTATACGTATCTCAAATTTGCATTCTATCACAAAATTGCAGGCATTTGGGCTATCGATCCTTAGCTAGAAATCATTAAATTAACTTGAACTAAGGACTGACAATGAGCTAATAATGCTAGTAGCTGCAATAAAGTAGAATGCCTTCGAATCTGTGGTTAATACAATAATATAGGCGGTCAGTCTGACAGCCCGTGACTGTAGGATGTGAGATATACAAATCCCAACAGAACAAATATTTACATAAATATGCTATACATGCAAAATAATAAACAACGTGATTGTTTATAGTGAGATGTGATAGTTCATGAGTACGACAACTTCGATCATAAAAAATGGTTTGAGTAATTTATGCACGACCTTAAGGATAATGGAGATAAATATTAATTGGTATTATCCGTTGACTATGACATTTGTTCCTCGACAGTTTTACTTCATTAGATATTTCATATCTCCGGGCAGAATTCGACCAATTAATAACTGTGCGCTTTCAACGATTTAATAAAAAATGAGAGAGATAAATATCTGGCAATTTATGCGTGACTTAATTATTAATTTGCTCACAATTCTTTGCATGTTTAGTGAATTGTTGACTCCTATTAGTTAGTAATCTATATAATAAATGCTACGTTGCGTGTCTTTTGCACAAGTAAAAATAAAATCTTAGTGCTGAAACTATTGAATTTAAAAAAAAATCTTGCCACTACACTAATGAAGTTATGAAAGAAACACGATAAATGTTGGAGGTTATAAAATAGAAAATTGAACTTAAGTGAGAGGAGTTAATTTAAAACATAGGGAAGATTTGATGGTTACTGTTTAGGTGAGGTAAAAGTAATACCAGTTTAAAAAAAAAAAACGTTTCCACTTCTCCAAAATATGCAAATTTGTCTGTAAATAATTCGTCAACATAGTAAAAAAGAGGGAAAATACTTATAGATCTAAGGTTTTTGGTGAATGAATGATACATAGAGTTTACTTCTGAAGTGCACGCAATCAGAACTTAAATTATATAGTAAACATCGTTTTGAATATATGTACACTTCCAGTCTTAGTAGCTAATTTAGCACAATGTTTCAAACACGCATGAATGAAGATTTAAATAGTGGTATTAATTTGTAAATATCTGAGCATATATTATACGTAATATGAAAACTTACAAATATTAACAGAACCCCATCGCAACTTTATCAAAAGTGGAATTTGCATCTTTAGTTCTTATAAAGCAAATTTAATAAGACGACACCCATCATAATCTGTTATAGATAGGGAAAATCCTTGAAAATTTAATTTAAAGAGGATAAACTATTTATCCTTAGCACTCTATATTAACTAGTGACAAAAAACAAAATGTGACAGTTACTTTGCATTTAAAACTTACATTATTACATTAAATTTATAGGCTTCTATGTTTCCCCTAATTATATGTCAGAGTTATAATCAATCACGGAAATATAATTTTGTTCTTAAATTAGAGGTTGAAACATTATAACTGAGAATATGATTAGATACATAATTACACACAGACTAAAATATCTAAACGCTACAACAATAAACAGATTTTATCTCATACAGTTATGTTTTAACGGTCACCATTTATGCATGAATGAAAAAATAATGGAAACGAAATAAGTCTAACGATTAATTATATGTCTTAAGATTAATTTTTATTATTCGCGTGATTTACTATTTATGGTGGTAATAGTTTGTTAGTATATAATTCTAAAGTTCCACCTGTAGTTACCATTAATATAATTAGATAGTTATATGTCTGTACGCTTGTGTTTTTATAAGTACGTCACGATTTATAGACATATGGATTCAAGTACAAAGTGGGTATTAATCAACTGTTGTGAAAATAATTAATGTAATATCGTTTTACGACTTAATGAATAAATTGCCTTTTTATATACAATAAGGAACTTATTTCAATTCCAAAATGACTAATTTTGTAATTTTGACTAGAAGTAGTTACGTAACAATTTTATACTGCCAGAAATTTCATTATAAATTATATTTTTTTGTACATATAAAACCTTACTTCACAAAATGATTCAGCTATTGTTGTCAGAAGATTAATAGGTAAACGTTATTATTTAGTATGTTGCTTATTCTTTTATGCAATCTTATTGTTACTTTTTTATTACTGGGATTAGAACATTTATTTTATTAGTTTATACCTACTTGTTTTATTTTACGTAATTATTATTATTATTATTTAATTATCATATGGATAATTCTTTTCGATTTAAAAAGTAATGTAAGTGAAAGTAACAGCAAATTCATTGGTCCCAAGTGTAAGCAAGATTTACATCCGAAAATATGTTTCGAAAGTTACCATATACTGTAGTTCTTTCCTATAATTTAGCAACTAAAATCTTTATTTTGTAGCATATTAGTAACTAAAGTACGTTGACGACGCAACGATTTTGCAGCCTTAACCTTCCGTCGGGCGCAACCGGCCTATAATAGGCACAGCTAAGACTTTTTTGTTTTTACTTTAAAGTTAAGAGGGCTCTTGCTAAATTAACGCATTCATTTTATGATATGTAGCTATCATCAGTTCGATCTCATATGCACATTGTGCTCGAATTCACCACATATATAAAAGTTAGTAATTTCTATTTTTTTTTTTAAGAGTTTATAATTAACTTATTTTATCATCTGTAAGTATGTATCTGTATCATCCAAAGTTTACTCATATTCTTCGAAAACAGGTCTATTTTTTAAGCTGACTTTCCAAAGGCATTAGTCTAAATATGTTACTTATATTGAGGTTTTCTCTTAGATGTTTCTAGATTTTCCGTTAAAATGTCTCAGAAATTCCACAATCGATCTAATCTAAGTCATGAAACTTTTAATGTACGAAGATTCAAGGGTGCAGAAGTGACACTGATTCTCAAGATGAGATCAAAAAACGAGACTATGATTTAGAAAAGCAGCAACATGGTGAGCAGAACGAAGAAGAATACGAACCAGATCTAGGAGCCAAGTTTTTTTTTTTTTTAGGAAAAGATAAAAGAACCAGGTGGTCCAGAAACTCGTGAACTTAAAATATTGTCGCGCTTCTTATTGGATGCTGTCGATAACTGGAATAAATTCACTGTTGACATGTTAAATGCGATCGTTAGATACTCAAACCAATAGATACATTACTCCATAAAACACAATTTTTTTTAGAGAAAGGAAAATCACATCCACTGATGTCATTGAGCTACGGACTTTGATTGATTTGCTGTATCTAACAGGAGCTATGAGATGGAATCGAAAAAAATTGCAGAAACTTTGGGGAAAAGGAAAGACGACATCGAAAATTTTACGTTTTTAGGTAAAATTTTGTACGTTGTCTTCGTATTAACGACTTTACTAAACGACAGAATGTAAGAAAATCAATAGTTTTGCTCCAATTCGTGCGATGTTAGGGAAAAAAAAAATGGGAATTTGCCGGTGCAACTATTGCAAAGGCTCGTACACACCAGATGACGAACGCAAATGTAATTAAAATACAAGGCAAATGTAATCGGAGCCGATGTGTTCGTTGTTACGCCATGTTGCATTGCAATGGTAGTAGTCGTCATTGTGGTCTTTACTTTAACTAGCAGTTTGTCTCAGTACGGCCACTGCAGCGATGAAGGTGATCCGTTTAATTCAGCTATTGATGGCATACCTTCTAAATAGCCTCGTGCAGCCTACCTCGTGTTATGCCTGCTGCCTTGCTGCACCAGGTCAATATACAGCTACTATTGTTATCGAAAACTATTTAATTTAGAACAAAAATGTACATAGGGACTTAATTATTAAAGAAACATAATTGGCTTTTAATTTAAGAATAAAGGATTACTATCATAATATTTTGTTTTATACTTGAAAAGGTGCTGTATAAAACAATATTATGTAGGTATATCTGTACATATATTATTAACATATCGGAATCGTTGGAACGAGTTAGGTATATTTGCATCTAAATTAAGGTAGTGGGAAACCACAGCTTTGTTTAATTGCGAGCTTATCAATTATTTTTCTAAAAATTACCTTAAAAAATTATTTGAATTTTTACGATGGCATTAATATAGCCTGATGACCAAAACAAATACTTACTTAATGTCGAATGAAAAGACATTAAATTAAAAAAAAAACTATGGTTTAAATGTCTGAGAAATTCTACACCATGAATTTCATGGGGCCGTAGACGAGTACAATAATACTAACGTGCAGGGACTATTGGCCGAGACAAATGAACAAAAACGGCGAAGTGGAATTAAAAATACACGAAACGTGTAATAAAAATGATGATACTTCTACGTATATGTCCAATGACCAATAAAGTCGACAGTCGTAGAAGGATTAACGGTTTTTGGTGTCTATAAATTTAATGGATGCCGCAAGCAGGCGCTTACACATGCTTAGTAAAACAAATTCCGCTGTTATGTTGATTTCGTAGACCTACCGGCGTGTGTTGCTTATATGCTTCCCATACATGTAACCAACTATAAGCCAATATCGATACATTTGCCCAGGTTTCTGACATGATTGATTTTCTGTCAATTTTGTTGATCGATGTGTAGAAAATAGTTTCGTTAGTATATTTGCGAAAAGAAAGTGATATGATACCGTTTCGAATTTATACATTTTAGATGACTAACAATCTAATAGGCATGTAGATTGTAATTGTTATTAATCCGCAGAAAATCTGATGCGGACAAAAACAAAAATTCTACAACTCGAACAATGTAGGTCAAAACGTTTTTTTTAGAAAATTGCATTACATGAAGGAATAATAGTAATAATAATAATACTCGATTAATTTCAAAATTGCCTAAACAAGCAAAAAAACTAGTTTTATTCATAGTTGGGTTTTCAGCTGATATTTATGTAGCATTTATGCTTACATACTAAAGTTAGGTCAACAACCCATTTGATCTTATTTTTGCTGCAATTTTCTATTAGTATAATCATTAAGTTTTACTGTATCATTAACTTTTATAGCACTAGATGTATCACATTTGAGCAACCCTGTAAATTTTAGTGCTCTTAATAATCAATCAATCTTAATGTTTTTTTTTTTATGTAAGTAGCTTACAGTATAATTTCAAAATTTTTAATCTTTAGGCGTCAAGTGTTCAGATTAACCTAAAAACGATGGGATGTGCAGTTGTCCACTGAAGACTTTAATTTTACGGGACTTTTGTCATTTATTATATCTGATTTATAAAGACTTTTTCTTTCTTTTCTCTCATATGAGGTGTTTTCATTTCATAGTGTTATCGCATGATTCGATAATGATCTTATCCTTCGGAAATCGAGCTAGATTAAAACTGCGTTTGATTCAATGAGTCCACGTTAGCTCTACAGTGCAAGGGATCATCGCGTGCCGATCATTTCCAATCAATCCGATGACACCTTTCGAAAACGTCAATTAAAAGTTGCTCTGGTGGACGTTACTCTTTAGTACTACTTCTAATATAGTTGTATTTTAGTTGTCTCTGACGATGCAATAAATTAACTGCAAGGTTTAGACGAATTAAAGAAATTATTTTAGTTACTCAATTGATCATTGGACAATTCATTGTTTCTTTTAAATTAAAAAATTGACGAAAGGATATATGTTTTGGTAACTTTTTGTCCCAGCGTGAAGTTAAAACAGTTAAGAATAGTAATTATTTTTTCGATTTTTTTACGAAATCTCAACCATAGAGTACCATATACATTATACACCACCGTACTTACCTCCAGTTGCGGCTCGTGAGTTATGAAAGAGGGTGGGCACAAAATAAGAACTTGCGTATTTTTTGTACATGAAATCCATTCTCTATTTTTCATGCTCTAATTAATCATGTTTCTATGACTTTGGAAAAATGACATCTATACTTTGTGGTAAAAATGTGTTCAGTCAATCTTCTGACATTGTGCTTCTCAGAAAAGTTTTAATGCGTTTGAGGTGGAAAAACATTGTTCACATTCTGCTGTCAACATCGGGTGTCAAAATTTTTTTTTAAGTTGTCTGTTATGAACACTAAAAGTGGCAAAACACTACCTACACCTACGTCACGCATGTCATCGCGCTCATAAATTACTGAAAGTTCACTTTCCAATTTGACGCTGTCCGACATAGGATAAGATTTCACAGTTTTTTATACACATAATTAACCGACGCAAAATATGACGATTTTTTCCCACATCTTTGTTACTTAATTTTATGTCGCAAATAAGCACTGATAACTATTCACGTATGTCCACTTTGCCTAGAATGCCTAGAATATTAAAATCCACGCATGCATTCATGTGAAAAACGGAATTTTCGTGTTTCTTTGCCCTCTCTGCAATATGCATATAATTATTTAACCCTTATTTATTCTACGCACTGACCTCTTTCTTAAAAATTAAGCAGATAAAACAAAACAGTTTATTTCTTAGTGAACATCTGCACATCCACTCATATTTTTCATATATTTTTTACTGAATACTCTATTGTAACTTCGAGCTTTACTTGTGGAAGTGTAGTTTATTTGAAGATCAGGAATAGGCTTTCCTTTCTTCTTAATTAAAAGTTTTTCCTCAAATGAGAGCGGGTTTTTTAAAAGATTTTGCACTCAATTAACTTCCATCATTAATAATAAACGTCACTTCAAGCCTTTGAAATCACATATGCGCGGTACGCATTGAAAATGATGCAGTCACAATGAATGCAAGACGTTAACTGGAGACACGAAATTGCGTGCCCCAAAGCGACCGTATAAGGCTTCTGGCGAAAATAAACTTAGCCGTCCGATTCATACTCGAAATAGATACATCGGAAATAGTGCCCCGGAATATAGTTTTGAGCGTTTGCATGTGCGCTAGTGTGGTGCGGAAGGAAACTTTGATATAATCGTTATAGAAATACGTAAAAATAATAAAATAAAATAGTACACTAAATTACATGCGAATTTCTTTCTGTGTTTATCTTGGTTGTTGGGTGGGCACGTGCCTTTGTGTCCTTTAGTACCAGCCGCCACTACTTACCTCCTAAAATGTGAACAAATGCACTTGTTATTGTATTATATTTTCTTCATCAGATAGACGACATTTTGCATAAGAAGTATTTTTGTTTCTAACAGTGTAAGATTTTCGAACAGTTCGAAGATAAAAAAATGTTTTCTTTTTAATTATCTTTTTTTAACTAAGCTCTTCCTTAATTAAATATTTCAAGTACAATGGAACCTCATTAAATCGGACTCCGTGAACCTGGATCAATTTTGATTGATAATTTGTTTTTGGAAATACGCGTTGTATCAAATAGTTTTGTCCTTATTGTTTAAAATGAATTCCAAACTATAATTGTTTGGTTTGTTTGTGTGTGTGGTTGTTTATCTACGAAATGAAGTTATTTTTCTCTAACTATTGTCTTATTTTATTTTTTTACCCTAATGTCCCTGTAACCAGGATTTTCGTAAACCCGGATCGGCTCTGATTGAAATTAAATTAAATTATTGTTTAAAAATATGGATATCAATGATTATTTTATGGTAAAACACGGAAGACCTATGGAAACGTCCAGTTACTAATGCCCATATGATTGCATCTATTCGGCAAAATTCAAATGCAAGTGGAGATTTGCTTATTCAGAAATGCCGTGTCTTCATGAATTTATATTCACTTCTCTCAAAAATAACTGAGAGAATCGAGGCGATTTTTTATACAGTGCAAGTGATAGTTAAAGAACGCTTCCCCAGAATGATTTTTGAAAAAAAAAAAAATAATGCAAAGCTAGAGAAAAAAAGACTTACCTGTATAAAAATTTGCAAATATTGTTTTGCCAATTTTCCTTTAGTCATAAAGGATTGATTAGATTCAAATATTGAAAAACTGTCCAAAGACACCCTTTATTTAAATCCTTGCAATAAAAAATAACAAAAAATCGTTCAAAAATATTCATTCGTTTTTATGAAAAAGGAACATAAACATCATCGTATTTCAAGCTTGGCAAATAACTCAGCAGTTTACTTTTCCGAATACATTTTTTTGAAAGGTAATAATAATACAAAATTATTTAGAAACCCCTTCTGAAATAAGATGATTGGATCTGTACTTTTCAAATTACAAAGAGGAAACAGGAGCTTATTGTACAGGCGTCATCGAAAGTAGAACTCTTAATACTACAAGACAGCAGATAGCTTCGATTAGGAATATTAGTTCCACTAAACTGCTGGCGTTTTGTCAAACATCTCTCCTCTACATATTGAATTTACATATACGCACATAAAAAAAACAAATTGCTCTTCAACGGATTATGCTTCCTCCGTCAAGATATCATTTTTTTCCTCTGAAGGGCGAAAATATCTCTTCATTCTATCCAATTAAAAGTAAAATATTCGACGAGGAGGCTCCTTTAACACATGGTGGTAAGGGAACATCAGAAAAGAGTTAAAATGGCGTTGGATTCAACTTCGTCTTTGTTACCTGCATTGCAAGTCGAGCTAATACTTCTACTCAACTTCATTATTAACAGCGTTAATATCAGTTGAAATACCTTATAATCCTAAAAAAAATGCGGATGAGAGAAAATAATAAAAGAATTAATGGTCTTAAATAGGATTCTGGAAGACCACCAGATGTACGAATAATAAAACTTAGACCGTTGAACTGTTTGTAGCATTTGGAAAAGAAAATGATGAAAAGCTAGAGAATGGCCATGAATATAAATTGTGTTTTTACAGTTCACTAAATATAGGTACAACAAAAACAGCCGGGAATTTATTATGCTATAATATTTAGATCTTGGATAACTTGCAAAGCTATATTTGGCAAATGATGAAAAATTTGGAAAATTTATAGCAGAAGTAATGAAACGTATGGATATCAAGAAATGCATTGCAATAAAAACAAAAATTTACTGAATATATTAAAATTTGTGTACGTTCTTCGTCTTGGAAGAATCTATAGGCCTATGGTGTACATATGTCTACTTGTCCTAGGGGTAATACTAGTTAGTGATCACATTATCATTTATTCGCTTGGTGTCCTATGAATTCAAGCTTTCAGTCTTTTAATAACAGTTTTCCCTACCTTTGTCCTGGTGCGCTTTTGGATTTCTTGTTCATCGATTTGTTCCAATAACCATTTGCCTGTACTCCGGCCAATTTTATTTTATTTTGAATGACCTAAACCTCGTTTATGGGGTCACGCAGTTTCAAACTAGTTTGGAATCAACAGTCGCAATATTAATCGTTTTATCTACAGACAAGCTATCAGATAATGTTACGAAGATTTACCTAAGAATAAGTCCATTTATCTCTATTTCTCCGATGCAGTAAAAATCTCTTGCGATCAGCCGTGCTTATTATTTAACCACGTTTAAATGTTATATTTTTACTTATGTAAAAATTATGATTAGACTTTGAAGGTGTATTATGAATTCGAATTCTCAATGATTATTCTGAGGCAAAAGTACAAAACTGAGGGCGATACCTATATATCTATATGTAGACATTGAGTCTACGCTCATCTTGGACCTGGACTTATCTTCATAGTTATTACAGCGGTTATTAGCAATACACACCGTACACGTTCTCTGTTAACTGTTTTACTATTAGCACAACTACTTTATAGCAGATTTGATGACGTAAAATTTCCAGATTATCTTGTGTTTCCAGAATTTATCCATTTTTAGAGTATAAACATACAAAAATTACAACATACTTACATATTATCCCTGAATCAATTTCATTGACGATTCCACATAACATAAACACGTAAAAACTGTTTGGTTACTTTATCGGCTGCGATAGCCTGCGTGTTTATTTTGTCAATTTGTTTATCTCCAATCTTCCAAGGCCGTTAATAAACATAAGATATATTTGCGTGAAGGAAATATTAACTTAGAAAACATTATAAAAATTAGAATTATATTCTTACAGTTACAGCTATTATTAAAACATGTTGTTTGAAAAAAAAATTGTGTTTTAAATTCTTAAATATTAGAAAAGCAAAGATTTATCAGGAAAACTTACATACATACAAAGAATTGCAAATATGAGATTCACGGGAGTAATCATCTCCGTTATTGGCATTAGCAAATCGTCTGGATTTACTGCTTTTGCACATCGTTGTGGGAAGAGAGGTTAGATTAATTGGACTCTGAAGTCTCTGATGGAAACGGTTGCTCGATTAATGATCGATGCATCGTTCACTGCTTCCTTCCCCAACAGAGAGAACGAAGACGCAACGAAGGCACTAATGCTGGCAGGCACCTGTTGGTTTGCGGATGGTACGAAAACAAAATAGGGTGTAAGCGCAGATATATTTTGTCAAGGATATACATTTGTATCTTCTGAGTGTTTAGTTTAATAAATAAAAAAACCTAAAAATACCTGTTCACGCATTTTTAGTTTTATTCATATTATGAACGTTTTGCATATTGTGCAAATTGCTTTAAATTAGATTGTTATTTAAAGTAAGCTGTGATTTCCATGTTACCAAATGTATATTGGAATCGTTGGCTAGTTTAAATAGAAATTTAATTTAAGGTATAGTACGTTGCAAAACATAATAGGCTATAATATTAAATTACACCTGTAAAAGAAATTACATGTAAATTCTTTTACATGTGTGCCAAGGCTGTAATATTAAATTATACCTGTGAAACAATTTACCGTACAATGTATATTTATACATGGTATATTCCACTCTTTAGTATTTTTACTTGTTTTCTTTATAAAAATACATCTGAAAATTACTTCAGTGTTCGGTAAATATGCAGTTCATATAAATATTACATACGAATTTTACAGTATAATCTTTGAAGAATACATCAGCATGTGAAATTTACTAGATGGTAGAAATTTTACCTTATGAAGCAAATTTACCTGTAAAATTGTAGGCAACTTTGTTACCAACGATTTTACATGTAATTTTACTAGCATTTTTTTTCCAGTGTGGTTAGGTTCTTGTTAAGAAGTACACTTCACACAATTGTAACAGAACCAAGAAATTGCTTGAATTTAACCGTAAAAGTGTCAATGGTATATAATTTTGTAGATCCCTGCAGATACAGAACGTACCTACACAGAATCCAACTTTCTTAGGAGAGTCAATGCTGGCGACGAGGAGAGAGAGAGAGAGTTAAGCATATTTCCTGCCACTGTCCTGCCGTCACAAGAATAGAGTAGATGATCTTTAGGAAGATGAACCTTTCTCTAGAAAACCTAGAAACGATCAAACAATCCAAGCAGTTTATGAGGCGCTTTAGAAGCTTGGAATTATCGGATAAGCTTTCGGATAACATCGACTCTACAATGGGCCCTAGTAGGTGCAGAGGACGGGACGATTAATTGAACCATGTGAGTGCTACGTCTCCTGAATCTTAAATCATAAGCAGTAGAGAAAAGGAGAAAATTACAGGCAAGCTTTTTGCTTTCCCATAAAATTAAATTAGTTGTAGATGTAAATACTTAGATGTCAGTTTCATAGTTAAGTATATCAAGTTTTTTGTACAAACAGTGCCCTGTCTGCATATACATGTATAACTGTGTGTGTGTACCTATCTTGCAGATCATTACGTAACAGTCTCATTGTAAAGACTGGTCGTTGTTAATTGATATTGCCTGACATATAAAAACACGACTTGAAATCGTGACCGACTCTATCTAAAATATCAGTTATATAGGTAGGCCATAAATGCCCAAGATACCGTTCAGTCGTTGTTAACTAGACAGCTGCGAATACCCGACAACATGTAAAGTTTCTCTACATGCTCTATACCGCATCAGTGCCGTTATGAATTATAAAAACTGTGTTAGTTAGACTCTAAATGTAGAATTTTAATCTCATTTTAATACGGTGTTTCTTAACGAAAGTAATCGGAACATAAATGTAGGAGTTGACACATTAACATTGTCAATGGTATAACAGGTGCAGAAGATGTTGAACACGGGATACTTAGAATAATTTAACACACACCGTGCAATAAAGAATAGTTTGACTGTAATTGAAACGTTTCTAATACGCCAGGAGCAATTAGGAAGTGCTGAACTAGTTGTAATGGGATTGTTAATTACAGATTCTTAATAAGTTAACAACATAAAACATTAAGTACCAATGAAAGATGCATAACTCAATTATATTGGAAGAATTGGTTGGAGCTCGTTCAATTGAATGTAGTATAAAAATAAGATAAAATAAGGGAAATTGAATTTAAGTTTTATCGCAGATATAGTCGCTTAGAGAGGAAAGTCTGAAAAGCGGATTATATAAAAGTTGTTTCAAATTTGAATCAATATTTGTAAGGTAAAAGGATAGTTGCCACATGAGGAAATGGAGCCAATTGGTTCGGTGAAGTACTGCGAAGAAGGTATTTACAGATAAACTCGTTCCTCAATATCCTTTTCGAGTTGAAATTAGCAGTTGCTATCTAGTGTAGATTGTCAAACGGTGTGTAATGTGAATTATGATGACTGACGATTGCGTTATCTAGAAAAATTACCTCCTGCAGGGATAGCAGCAGGAAAATGTTGAGTTTACGAATAACGTCCCACAGAAATGCGGACTGACGGATCTAGGCATACCTTGTCAAGGGTATGCTGATGATATTGTCATATACGCAAGAGGCAAATTTGAGAGTACCCTCTGTGACATGGTTCAAAGAGGATTGAACTTCACGAGAAGATGGTGTCAATCGGTGGGATTCAATGTTAACCCCACTAAGATTACCTTAGCAGCATTTACTAGAAAAAGAAAATCCAATCTTAAAACCATAAAAGTGGATGGGCAAAATATAGAATGGAGAACGGAGTTTAAATATCTAGGCCTTACCCTAGACAATAAATTTCTATGGAACAAACATGAACTTGAAGTAACCAACAAGGCCAAAAGAGCTCTGATGGTGTGCAGAAACTTTGCAGGAAAAAATTGGGAATGCAATCCAAAAATACTGCTTTGGATGTATACAGCGATAGTGAGACCGATCATCACTTATGCATCAGTAGCTTGCAGCAAAAGAACTAATCTGGCCACCGCGAGAATTAACTTCTCGAAAGTGCAAAGATTAGCATGTGTATGCATAACGGGGGCTATGAGAACCTGCCCAACAGCAGCTATCGAAGTAGTATTGGATCTTACCTCTCTCCATCTTGTAGTAGAGGGCGTGGCAAAAAGAACCACACTCAGAATGGTCACGGAAGGAATGATTAGGCATAGGCCTCAATCTCCTGACGGTGATCAAACCTGGGACATGCCCCGGGATGATATATTAAAAAAATTCTTGTGAAGAAATTCATCATAAAGCTCAGTAACATGAGCGAGTGGGATCATAACACCATCTTGAACTTGAATAGAAATGCCATCAAATGGTATACTGATGGCTGCAAAACGGCAGAGGGAATTAGAATAGGAATATATGGGACTAGAACCACATATTTCGAAAGCTTAAGGAAAATATCCAAGTATATTTCAGGCGGAAATACACGCTATTGAAAGATGTGTTCAGTTCAATATTGATAGAAATTAGCGAAAGCAGGAGATTATCATCATGTCTGATAGTCAAGCAGCCATCAAGGCGCTGAGGTCATACGAAATCAGTTCCAAGATGGTCTGGGAATGCCTAGGGAAATTAAATGAGCTAGGCAAAAGGAATAAAGTAACCCTGCTGTGGGTTCCGGGTCACACAGGAGTGGAAGGAAACGAAATAACGGATAATCTCGCAAAAAAGGGGCTGGAATACCTTTTGTAGGGCCTGAACCCTTTTGCGGGTTAAGTAGCAATACAATACTGAAGAAACTGAAAATAGAAATGGAGCAGAGAAAATCCAGTTACCGGGAAAATCTCCAGGGAATGAGGCAAAGTAAAATTGTTTTGGAAACCTATAACCAGAAGAGGTTTACAGAATGCATCAACCTGAGTAAGAACAATGTTCGCATATTAACAGGAATACTAAATTAAAAGGAATCTGAATGTAGATTTTGTGGGGAACAGGATGAAACACCTATCCATATCCTCTCAAACTGCGTAGCACTGTGCAACTCGAAGGCGTTGCACCTGGGAGCCTGTGAAATCGAAGAGGGAGACTTACCTAGACTGGGGCCCTCTGATATCTTATACTTTCTGAAAGGAATAGGATTGGAAGGCCAGCTGTAAAGCAGCAAGAATAGGGGACACAACAGATCTTTTAGATCGCAGTGCAACATCACCCTTCCATTTATATACATACATACATATAACGTCCCATGGAATCTTTAGTAATAAAATAAAGCCTGTAAATGGTTTGAAGTTACCAGTTTCTGATGTATGTACCAAACAAATCGATACAATTCGGTTATAGATATTCTAAATTTCAATTAAGCCAGATACGCCAAATATTTCGAGTTATTAATTGTGATATAATTTTGTTTAGAAACAAGAGCCACCATAAAGGAAAACGAAGTATAAAAATGGTAGGCTCCAAACCTGTATACTTGAGCAGGTTACACGAGACTAAGGTCAATTTATTTCATGAAAGCTGGAACAAAAAATAAAGAAAGAAACTATTTTTTTGTTGAATTAATTTATTGAAAATGTTAAAATAATAGATTTGTTGTAGATTAACTTTTTTATAATAAACAAATGTAAATGTCTAAGGGCATTGTAAAACATACTCGTAGATCAATACGAATAATGCAGAACGCGCACTGCATCGACTTGGCTCGATCGGGTCGGAATAGAGCAATTAGGCAGTTTTTGCTGTACATGAAGTGAAATGAAGGGCCGCGCACTGCTTCGGCATTTTCCGAAGCGATCCGAGCCGAACCAGTACGCGGCCCTTTATTAAACTTCACGTACAGCAAAGGATTATCAGGACAGCCTTGATAAGGGCTGTGCCTTGTCTATTTTATTCTAAAATTGTTGTATATATCTTTCAGATAATGCCTGTGAATGATTTTTTTATTATACACTTGTATATATAATGCTTAATTTGCAACTTAGCTTCATTGGCGGATAAAAATAATATTATTTTGCTAATAAATTATTGCGGCATATTTTTAGTGAAGGCCATTTCTTCTTACCCGAATCTACAATACATAGATTTGTTGCTGTTCTTAGATATTTATACTGATCTTGTTTTTGAAAGTATTTGCATGAACAATTTTTTTTCTTCTTGTATGTGCTTGATGAGAAAATCTAACGGTATACAATATCTGCTCGATACTTACATTGTGCAGGTTTCATATTAATTATTGTATTACTTTTTTCTTATATGTTACTTTATTTAAAAGATATTGTTAAGGGTTAAGTAGAAGAACAAAGCTCCAATTGGTCTCGCCTTCAATGTATTTATTTTGTGTTTCTATTGTTAAATATTTTTTGAGATTAATAAAGGCGATTATTATTAACTGATATTTCTTTGTTTGAAAGTTAAAAAACTTATGGTGTTAATAAGCGATATATTTTTAGAGGGTTTTATATCAATAATTTAAGAGTACAAATACAAATTCACCATAGGAATCCTCTAAGAGTTGTTTTTGTATTTTCCAAACAGGAGATGACTTGGTATGGATATGAGGGTTTGCAAATATATAGCTTATTTAACATTATTAGTAAAAATGAAAAACGCTAGAATAAGTTTAGTTTAATGTAACTAACCACATTATAAAGTCTTAATTTTAGTTACAAAAGATACCAAATTAAACTAGTGATATTAAAAATACATATGCGTACTTCAGAACAGAAGTATATTAAGTGACATAAAGAAATGTTTATAGAATCGATATTTAAAGAGATGTGCCTTACATCATCAATTGTGTTGAGTTTTAAGTATTGTATTTTTATTAATATGCTATTTAGCACTTTTTACGATTTAAGGATATAGAATAATGCAAATAAGGAACAATATTAAATCTTTAAAACACTTTTACACTGAGGCATGGATAGGTATGCATCCTTATATCGTGTTTGTATGCAACTATTTTTAAACTATAATATAAAATACACACTTACTACTAACGCACAAATTGGAGACTACCTGTTGGCTTGGTTTTTACTGGTTTGTTTTTGGGTATAATATTTATAAATATCAATTAAACAACAAATACTTTACCGTCACTTAAGCATGTTACTGGCTACTGAAATGGAAAGGAAAATTTAGTAGAAGGGTTGAAGCACTAAAGACAAATAATCTCTGCACCCGCTCGTTGTTATTTTTTTGGCTTGTACCCAGGCAATTGGTATTCTTGAAGGCGTAATAATAAAAATGTTATTTGAATTCAGTCAGTGAGCCCGGGGTGAAAGAACGTTAAATGGTCTCACATGTTCAACGGCAAATGACTATGTTACCTATCATGTAACCTCTTCTGTATATTAAACAGAAGAATAGCGTCGACTTCTTATCTGATTGCGCATTCGCGGTATCAAAAGGATTCTGACGGAAAGTAAGCAGTATGAAGTTATTAAGATCTAACTCCCGCATATATATGAAGTGACTATAACAATGCAGCAAGGTATCTTAGTAATTCAAATAAATTTCTCACACTTAAGTTGCAATAGCCTTGAATTTGCAGCTTATGTCATGCATGTAATGTTGAATTAATATGAAAGTAATTTACATAGGAAAGTTCCTAGCTTTGGGAAATCTATTAGAAGAAAAAAATGTGTAACCCAATTATACAGGTAAAGGGTCTTTACTTCACTTCAATTTTTTACAAGGCCAAAGCGGTATGAAAATTATTGGTGTCCAGCTGAAAGATATTAGCTTTTTTGGTATATTAAAGCAGTAACTAATTTTCATAACGCTTATGTTTGAGTGGAAAGAAATCTCCCCGCTGAAGTTAACATTCCTTTTAATAATAATAGCTTTCATTGCTTTTACTAATGAGCATTACCTGAAAACATTATATAATATATAAATTATAAGAAAATATGTATGAAAATAACCACAACAGTAGGAGATATTCTCAGAGTGTAGTTTGGTTTGAGAAGAAGAATTCGCTGGCCAGTCTTACTCTAGACGCCTGCATGTTAATTTATTATTATTAAAGATTAAATTATTTTGTTTAACACTTAACTTAAAACTAGTAATTCCGGATGCACTATATACATAAAAATGTATTTTTTTTTGGATATCTACGTGCGTGAACGTTGTGTTTACTCTCTTTTCAATATTTTCTTCACTTGTTTCCTTTACACTTCTCTATCCGCTAATTTCTTCTCTCAATTTTTGACCCCTATCGATTTCAAGTTCTCTATCGTTTTACTGATTCATCTCTTCCTTGGTCTTCCCTTTTTTCTCTTGTTAATTTCATTTCTCTATAATAACGTTTTCGACATTTTTTTCTTTATTACAAAAGTTGTTAGTTATATGTAGTTCTTTGTATAATTTCTGAAGTTTCTCGTTAGTTCTTCTTACCCACCCTTTCATCGAATTCGCTCCATCATATATTGGTCGCAATATTTTCCTCTGCTATATTTGTAGCTGCTGTTCCTCCATTCGATTTCATGTCCACGTTTGCAGACACAAGTTAGTGCAAATCTTATAATTATAGTGTATGTATATTTTACCTTGAGACGTATTTGGATCTCATTAAGTTCCTCAGCACTGCTATGTTAATCTGTGAATTTCTTGTTTTTCTCACCATTTTCATGCATTGTGGCGCCTAAATGTACAAATTCCATAGCCCGTTCAATGCGTTTATGCGTACACTCTGTCCTTACTTGCAATCACTGTTAGAGGCTGATTTTATCTATGTTGGACACATTACCATGTATTTTGTTGTAGTTTCATTCATTATATGTCCAAAATCCTCTAAATCTCATTTCATATATCCTTTGATGAAACTTGTTAAATCAGTCTTTTGAGGAACGTGTTTTTCCATCTGCACTGGAGTCTATCAAATTAATTACAGTGGACAAGAACGGCAATAGAAACCATTTCTAATTATCGATCTCCATATTGCACATTAAAGAATTTTGTGAGGATCAACACCTTGCTTTCTTCTTTTCTTCCTTTAAATACAACTCACACAGAGTCGAATTATGGATTTTATCTCGATATTGTCTTGCTTTTCGAAGGTTTTTGAAAAAATTATGTTTAAACGCTTATATGAAATGATTTTCTTACCCCATCCCTGTGTTTTCGCGCAATGTCTGTACGAATATCTTAAGAACAAATCTATTAGTGATGCCTTGTTTAGCGTCTTGCAGAACATCTATAACTCGCTAGATAACAGGTTTAAGGTTGATTTTTGATGTTTGACCTATCAAAAGCTTTCCATTTAGTCTACATTGAAAAACTAGTTAGTTCAGGACAACAAAATAATTTCAACAAAGTTTTATCACGAAAAATTAGTTAATCCAACAAAATATTTCGTCATTTCAAATAATAAAAGGTTAAATGAATAAATAATTTGGTTCAATTAACCAAATATTTGTTTGCCCATATTTAACTCAATATTTAGTTAGTTTAAACAGAATTTGGTGTCATCAAACGACTCTGTTTTCAGTGCAGTATAATTTATTGCTAGGTAAATTACTCCGTTTGGAAGTACGAAGTGGTCTTCTTATTTAGATAACTACAGTCAGATAGTTGTTATTAAGCACGGCAGTATCACCAAAATTTTTAGCGTTGGGAGTACCGCAAGGACCGATTTTGGAACCGTTGCTTTCTTGTGGTATATGAAATTAACTGGTAAAATAGTGTGCAAAAATTTAAGTGTGCGTTTAGTGTGTCAGTTTACTGGCGATGCGTCTGCTGTTATTTATGGTTTGTGGACTGTCAGCAACTGGAAATCGGTCTACATCAATCATTTTCGTATGGACACAATCCAATGCTATGCTTTTAAACGAGTCTAAATCTAAATTAATTATTTTTGATCTTCATAAAAGATCTGATTGCTCAGTTTTGATAAAAAGTAATAATTTCCCGTTACCTGAATGCCCTACGAGAAAAAAAGAAAGAAATTAGGAGTAACAGTAAATAAATGCTTGTCATGGGAACATCATAGAATTGATTATGTAAGAAAATCATGTTTTTTTTTCAAATGCTACAAGCGCTTCTAAACAGAATGTTGATTCTGCAGCTCTGCTGATGTTTTATAGGCGGCATTATGGCACGGGAACGATCTATTAATTTCAGAAGATTGTGTATTTTACAGAAGAAAGTTACGCGAATCATTTGTTATTTGAAATTTCGCGATTTCTGTAAGCCTCGCTTCATAAAATCTTTACGCTGCCTGCACTGTATCTGTACGAATGTGGTGTATTGACTAAATTAAATATATCAACATTTACCACAAATTTTGACTGTTATACAGGTTGTAATACGCGCGATCGCCAGACTACAAGTATTCCTATTCATAATCTTGATTATTTTGAGAAATCATCGTATTACAGCTGTGCTAAAATTTATAACAAATTGCCTTTAGAGCTCAGGGAAACTCAACCGCTATGGAAATTTAAAAATCAGTTAAAATACCGTCTGATTGGGGTTTACTTTTGCATTGTTGAAGAATTTTTAGATTAGTAACCAATGTATAGTATGTAGTAAGTATAGTTTTAACGTATTGCTGTGGTAGTCTTCCCGCGTTACGGCTTGTGTATTTTAAGTTGCCTGGTTCTGTTGTCGTGATTATTTCGTTCGTTCGGTATTCAATGTGCCGAGAATTTTCACAATAATGTTTGTTTTTGTATAAATTTAGGTTAAGAGGTAATTGTATGTTTTATTTATCAATTCCTCGGTTTGGGTGAGTAGAAAGTTTGTGCTTGGATTTAAATTTTTCTTTTTTTATTTACTAGAAATTGTCCACGCTTAATTTAGTTTGTGTTAATTTGAAACTACGTGGGTTTGAAATGGAAAAATATTGGATTATCTTCCTGAACAACCAGATCTTTTGCTTTGTATAGGAAATAGCATTGTCCTATTGTAATTTAGAATCAAGTGCAGTTTTTATTTTTTGGCCAGAACCTTCAGTTCACGGTTTTTTCTGCCATTTTGTAATTTTACCCATTTTATAAAATAAATTAGATTGTTAATTATCTTCGTTGGGTTAAAAATTCTGTTCTTTTATTTTTAAATTAAACCTTTTCAGTTTTTGGGGTCTTTAAGAAAGTCAGATTTCATTCACTCACAATTTACTTTTCGTGGTTAGATTCAAGTTTTAATTCACGAGGGTAACTCTGAGGTGTATAGTTCTTTTGCGCCCTTTTAAAAAATTTTATCCGTTGAGCTAGCTATTTTAATTTCATTTTACATTTTAAAATTCATTTTTCATTTAAATTCAGTTGGTACACAGCAGTATGTACGTAAGGTTTGCCTTATTGGCTCATGTTTGTTTTAATGTGTTTTGTGTGTAAGGAAATATTGTATTATGGATTGATCATGCAGATATCTGTTTTAAGCAAATCAAACTGCAAAATATATTTATTCTATTATATAATAATAATACTGTATCTTCCCATTATTTCCTGTAATTCCTTTCAAATTTTCGCAGCTTGCTACTATTCCGTGTTACTTTACCTTTTGTATTTTTTGTTGTTCTTAGGAAGGCTTATTACTTTCATTGGTTTATCTAACCAGCATATTGCTTCATACATGCAGCACATGTAGTTAAATTTTATATCCATAACATGTTGTTCCTATTTCTTTTAGCGTGAAAATATGATCTATAGTTGATCGAATGCACCGAAATCCTGCCTCATAATCACTCAAGTTATCATCTGCATAGTCATTCTGGCATTTTTAAGAGTAAATCTCAAAAATCTTCCTTTTCTCTACTACTTAGGTATATATGTTTATTTCGTTCTCTGTTAATACATAACACGCAGGTGAATAGAAATTTTGTAAATTTGAAACTACTCTATGTGTGCTGTGCACGATTGGACGTTTAGACATCGGAAAGGATCCCATTCTTCCAACAGATCGGTTCACCAAAGGTCAATACATACCGCTGAACGTAGTACACGCCGTTTAACATTACACTATTAACAGTACCTCCGCATTTATACATACATATATTCCACTATTGCATAATTATAAAATATCGTATCCTATTTATGCGATCCGTTGGATTATAATTAAGTGTTGTTCCTTTCTTGTGCTAACACATTACAAACGGCAGTAATAAATTTATTTAATAAGGGAACAGGATTGCTTCATATATATGAGCGCGTGGTGTTTTATGTTTTTAAGGCCACCATAAGAAAATGCCGTGCGAAATGTACTCTGTGAGTGCAACCCGCTCTTCAGGTAACTATACCATTATATATCGATGAAGAAGATCGTATTCATAAATAGTGCGTTCAAGCAGAAAACTCTGGCTTCCGTTTTAATCTCAGATTTTTTTATGAGTCTTGCTGGTACAACTATAATCCCACCTGGAGAACTATTTAATAATAATAACAATATTTTCAACTTACGGAAATGTTTCGTTATACCGGAAGTGGATAACTGCTCTCTTATTTTAAACGGAATGGCGTTGTTTTTCTTATTGTAAGGAATTCTACGCATTATTTAAAGGAATTTGTACTTAAGTTCTCTATCTCTCAATTCCACGGTTTTTGAGATATTTATTATTTTGGCAGAATTTCGATCTTCTCATTTAGTTTGTAAAGGCTCCGTATTTTACAGGTCTTCAGAGATAATGATGTAATTTTGCTATGGCGGAATTAAGAAAGCCCTACCAATGAAAATCTATCCAAACAGCAATTACACTTTATTCAGGCTTTCCATAAATTGATGGTCAAATTAGACATACTTTTAACCTTAGAAAATATCATTTTTAGAACATGGTATTTTTATTACGGCATCTAATGCAGGTAAAAGTTCTCCATCAAGTAATGTTGAGAATTGCTATATCTTACTCCAGCAGTTTTTGAGATATTAACAATTTCTTACCTAATTCTGAAAATTAGAATGTATTTTTTGTAGTAAATATCGAACTCGTTTTCCACGTAAACAGCCACCTAATCATAAATCTTTTATTTCATACAAATTTATTTTATTACATTTTCGGGAATACGGTTTAGTTAAACATTTCTTTGAAAGAGGATTGAACTTGCCAGTAGAAATAGACGACGAAGCACTAGTTGCTATTGCGAGAGATCCAAGCACAAGCGTACGTTGACTAACAATAAGTAATCCAATTGGTTTATCTAAAATAAGTATTTGGCGTATATGTATACTGATAGAAATATTTTTTTTTAAAGAATTGCATTGAACCAAAAGTTTTTGCGTTTTCTATATGGCTAACATGATTTGGTGCTTCCTTGAAAAGGAATATAATTTTACACTCACGTACTTCATCGGAAATAATATATTTTTCGTTAAAGCAGCTCATTCTTTTAAGTGAAAGATATTGATAGTTGATTCAAGTGCTCTTTATTTTGAACTAGAAAACTATGCGGATTGGCAGAAAACCGTAAGCATTTTGGTTCAAGAAATTTTCTTATAAACATTTATTCACTTTAGAAAGGATATACAAAATTATAACAAGGACACAATAGTTTCACAACGTGGGGCCGATCACGTTGTCTATCAAAATACACAAAAGAAGGCCGCGGATTTTTTGGATTTAGTCACAAAGTAAAAAAAAAAAAAAACAATGTCAGGAATGAGCGATATAATTTTTCCTTAATATATGTAGTTTTATTTGATGAAATAGTTGTTCTAACCTGAATAAGAAGACAACATTTCGTACAGACAAAATACACATTATAGATATAATGAAGATAATAAATAAGATGTTTTATTCTAACTTCAAAAAAATTTTGATCTAATCTGGTCATAAAATTCAATTTTTAATCGAAATGAAAATGAATTGATTCCAAAAATCCTTTACCCCTAATATTGGGAGTTGGTCGCAGTGACCATCCCAGCACTTTATTGTGCTATTAAAAGAATTGCCCTTTCAATAACGATGACTGCTATCAAATGTTGATCTGGTAAATGTATCAGATTAGTATGTTACAATCGTATTTTTCCCTCTATTTGTGCGAAATATTTTCTGTTACTGGCATGAAATAGGAGCTATGCCATCTATGCGACAATTTCTCTACTACACGTAAGGATATTTGCTGTACTATATGGGGAGACATCTACTGTACGAAAATAATATGCCATATTTATTTTTACTTGCATGCAAATACTTAGTTAAATTAATAAATACTGCCCTTCTTTCAAATAAACCGTCTAACCAAATTATTTGTTTGATTGAATACAGAAATATTTTTAAATATCATTTAAATCAAGTAATAGTAGTAACTATAACGCTACTTTCTATTAAAATAAACACTTTTATGCAAAAAGATATCCTTTTCGTTTAACATGATAAAAACCAAAACTGCATTTAATGCAATCTCTTCTCAGTGTACAGTTGACTCTCTCTACTACTATCGAATTCTCATGTAGATTAGGATTGGGGTGGCCTATGGATATGTTTCACTGCGACCTTTTGTGCGTGATGATCCCCTATTTCCTAGAAGACGCTCTCTAATTCTTAATTAGACTTATCATCTTTCAGAGCGGCTTCTTTGTGTAGCTGCTAGCTATGGGGTTCTCCACGCCTATTAATAGAAAACTTATCCTCGCCAGGCCTTCACATTGGCACAGCACATGAACTGGTGTTCCTCCTTCCTCTTGGCAGAATCTGCAGGATACATCATCTACCAGGCCTATGATGTACATATGCTCATTTAATTTATAGTGACCTACTATCATTTTGACAGTTTTCCTATTTTTATTCAGTAGATCCCTGCTAAATTCAGGCTTTTGCTCCTTTAGGAACTTTTTGCCTGTTTCTGCCCCGGTGATTTTTGCCACCAACCTCTGGACTGATTATGTATCCATTCATGGATGGATTTTTTAATTTGCGATTTGGTAATGCCGAAAGAAGGGCCAGCTCCAAGGAATGATCTTGACGACCCTCGTCTGGCCAGCTCGACCGCCGCCTCATTTTCTCTCACGTCCGAGTTAATTCCCTTTGGGTACCCACATCATTTAGCGCGCTTACGCCCTTCCCAAATCAGCTTAGAGTTCACACTTACGGAACTAATCACTTTAAGTATGGACTGTTTACCTGGCTTGGTTCATCTTTCTATTTCTCGGAAACAATGGTTAATTGCAGCACCCTTAGCTTAGAACACCGCTGCGTCTTTGCTGAAGCTTACCGAAGAGCCTCTTTAGGCTTCTGATGTTTGATTTGGAGACACGAAAAAACTTAAAATTTTCATAAAATGTCGGAATTTTTGATTCGGTCAAAGAAGAGTTCGACTTAGAGAATGTTTTAACTGGGCCTTATTTTCTTCCGGCAAGTTTTTAATTGAGAAATTACAATTATTTTTAGAGGAAGCACCATTAAATTTCTATAGAAACATTTGTTACCAACTGGATGGTGGTCCGATGGGATGGTCAGCAAGATCACTTGACTTCAACCTTTTCGATTTCTATTACTCGAGATATACGAAAATTAAACGGTATGCAACAGTTGCAAATAACCCCAGTGAATTAGCAGATCGCATACAACAATGTGCTAAGGAAATTCGGCAAAATAAGTACGAATGACGCCCCCGTTATCGCATCTGCCTTTAAATAATGGGTAGAATCCCTTACAATAAGAAAAACAACGCCATTACATTTAAAATATGAGAGTAGCTATCGACTTCCGGTATAACTAAACGTTTCTGGAAATTGGAAATATTGTTAAATAATCCTAAAGGTGGGTTTTGTTGTCAAAATTTTTGTCGCATTAATCCTGCTTCAAGAGTATCCGAGAAAATGATAATAGAAGGGTGGTAAACACCCTGTATCTTAGCAACAAAACGAAATTGACCTACCACTTTTGCTATTTTTAGTCATTAAATTTAGTCTACTTTACTCTCCCAAAGTTTGAATAGAACAATACGGGACACGTTTAGCATTATAAATTTTATATTTACAAGTGGTATCTTAAAAATACTCCAAATTGTGGTACTGGTAATACTGCAAACTTCTTCTAGACCGCTTACCACAAACTATACTAAACTGCACCTAATGAAACTCACTAAGTTCAGTGTTTCTGCTGTTGATAGATTTGCTATAGAAACGTTCGTCCAGTTTAGTGCAGTTTGTGGTAAGGGGTCTAGAAGAAGTTTGCAGTGGTATCTTGAAAGTACAAATTCAGTAATTCATTCTAATATATGACTTATTGTGTGATAAAGTACTTATATTTTTTTTCCTTTCGATTGCTCATTTTTTGTTTAAACCTTCTTACAGTGAGGTTTTTATTTGCACAAATGCGTTTAGCGAATACTAGGTGTACTTAAAGCAGGCTCCACACATACGTACTAAGTTTCTAATGAAGCAAACAATGTCAAAAATATTCCTGAACGCATATTCAAAGAACGGACTGTTTTCTAGAAATCTTGTAACACGCTATTTTTGCTCGTTGTATGAATGTCTTCAAAAGTAGTTGATTTTTGAACAAGTACAAACAAATTTTCGTCATTTTCGGTGTTACGAGTCACTACATAACAAACCTGTGTGGAAACGGCTTAAGTTGCGTTCTTATTCGTTGTTGTAAAGTTACAAAAGTATTATCAGTTGTTTGTCGAGCAAATACGAATTTTTAACTGAACAAATATTAGAGAGGAAGAGGAAACTTCTTTATCTTATTGTTAGATAAAACCTTCAAGATTATGACAATGAGTATAAATACTGCATGAATAATGAAATGAAATTGCAGCAATATTTTCTTAATATTGAATTGTATATAAAGTGTAAATATGTTTTTGTAGCAACTGTCAACGCAAATCAAGATATTAGTTCACGTTAAACTGGCAGCTGAAGATAATATTTAAATTATTTAATTATTAAACAAAATTCCAATCAAATCGAGTAGTAGTCTGACACTTTCTGTTAATGTAAATATGTTGTTTGATGGAAGGGAGGACGCGCTCTGGAGAAGACGAGTTAATGGATAAAACAAATGAGATTAAATACAAACAGCCGAAAGCTTCAGTGTTTCCGGAAATTCCAGGGCAGATGGCTCCCCAGCAAAACAAAAAAGCGCCCATCTGATGAAAACAAAAGGAAAACATTTTGTTTTGCTCCTTGTTCTTGCTTATATTTCTTTTTAAATCCTTTAATCATGTGGATCTAAAATATATAAAATAATATGGTTAGATGTAACCATATTATTTTTTAAAATATTAAAAGGGAAGTTATAATTTGATTTCTACCTTACGGTATAGAGTGATGTATATGTGCTGTTTAAAAGCAGGAAAATTTGCTTTGTAATTATTCGTATCAAATTTCGCGTAATGTAAAATAATGTCCTTAAATTCTGAAAGTACAGTTTTCAAGTGACAGTAGATCTACCGACTGATCACTGTAGTCTAAATAAACACATGCTAATCATAGATGTGGCGAAAAATACTATTTGGGGATTCTGCTAAGATGGAGAAGAAACCGGAATTCAATTTCTATGCCGACGCGATGAATTGGCAAAGACAGAATGTCCACCACTAGATTTGTAGAGTCTCAGAGCAGATAGCTAGATAACGAAGTTCTTCTCAAAAAGGGACGGACGTAATTAAGAAAATAACATTAAACAGCAGATTCTAGAGACACAATAGATTTGAAAAGATCTAGGTAATCAGGATAGATACCACAATCTTAACCGTCATCCCTACATAAACCTACCTTCGTGTGCTAGTCTTTCAGTTTTAGTAGCAGTAGCAGCCCTGAAGATGTCCTTTGCTTGGTGGTGACGAAACGTCGGCCAGAAGAAGATCTAGGAAGTGGTTCCAGACCGGAAGCCCAGCAGAATATATGGACAACAAACGCAGAAGCCTACGTGTTACTTTAATGGCTGTTTATTTGCTGCATGCGGGTGATAAGTGTTGTATTAGAATTACTATGATCAATGAAACCGCGCACACAGAAGGAACCCGTGCCATGGCCGGTTCGCTTAATTGCTGGGATCACAGATACTATTCAGTTTAAAAACAAGTAATTTAAAAATATATTACTTTATATTATCTCTGGTAATAACTACAAAGTTATTAATTCTAAATATTACTATACAAGGTAATATAAGACGATAAGTAGTAGTATTATACGTTACAATAATTGCTATTAACAGTTTCTTATCAAATTCGTATAATACCTGGTATTATATTTCTAATATCCATTTCTATACAGCTTTATCTGGGTACTTCAAACAACAGAAAAAGATTTACAAAAAACAATTCCATCCAAAAAATTAGACTTAGTTATTATTATTTTTATCATACCAAAAGATTCATGTTCACTTATTTATTCGCTCACTATGAACATGGAAAAGTATTATTCCGCATTGCCACCTGTATGTAAGCTGAAAAGCGCAGAAATCAGCGTTCAGTGTGCGTAATTTTACTTAAATATAATAGCAACCTGTTGCGTGCTCTTTGACAGTATCTATTGTGCACACCTTATGTACGCTATTAAGCTAAAATTGTAGCCACATGTGTGTAGCTCATTCTAATCTTAAAAAATGAAAAATGAGAATTACTACTGTTAATAGGATACACATTCAGGTAAGCTTCGAGCGATGCGATTCCCCTAGATAATGTTTGTAGTTGTTTGCTGAAGGGCTGCATGTTGCTGTTTTTTAGATACTAAAGACCAAATTTCGCCGTTAACTAATTGGCTTGTCTTTAGGACACAGTAGGTCAAGGATTCGGCCAAACAAAACAAACATTGCATACCTTTTTAATCTTCAGCACTCGGAACATGAGACGAACAATGGCAATCAAGAAAACACTTCACAAAACACAAACAGTTCGCAATGGAAGGTGTGGCCAAACTGTGTTCCATCGTGACATAAATTCGATATATTTAATGTTAAAGGAAAACTGATAAATATATGTACATAAAATATTCACAAAGTATATTCTTATACCTGTTCAATATTGACAAACGGTTTTTGTGAGAGAGCTAAGGAAGATTTATCTTATCGCCGTAGAAACGGTACAATTACAGGTGATCTATCTGCCTCAAAATGAGGAATAAGAATATATGTAGGTATATTATGTTACGCGCATTACATACCTGACATCTAGATCGGTGTTCAATAATTACTTGGATGATTTGCTAAGTAAATGTAGTGATAAATTATTAATCTCTTTCTGCGATGTATCAATCCAGCAAATGTATTTAAGTGATAAGATGCAATAGAAGAGAATTACGTTGTTCATAATCCGTATTTATGGTTAGGTTTCTTTTTAAGAAATCAATGATAACCAAGGTGTACAGAAAGTGAGAAGCAATTTTTAAAAGTGTTTGTAATAGTTTGTTATTATTTGCCTGCATATTGTGTAGATAAAGTTTGATACTTCATTTTTCATTTCAAAATTTCGCCTTATTTTACTTTCTTGTTCGAAGTTAGAGTACAGTTCTGTCCTTTAGTCATCTTGTTCTACTCCTGTTTTATAAAACATATTCAAAACTGTTTCTATGAATGCCTATGTCCCACGAAATTTAATTTTAGTTTATATATTTGCAGTTTAATTTCCCAGATTTTTTTCCCCAGATAATATGTGAGCTTACAAAAAGCTTTTCACTCGCTTGGCTTTGAATTGTCAGCGGCAAACCTGACAGTGCAGATGTTGAGATAAGGTCATTTTATCATTTGTGGCAACAACTTTTACAGTAACAAAAGGTTATCCTTGCATTTACAGCAACAGAATTTACAGGAGCTTGCAATGTAAACGTTGTGACAAGCTTATTGTGTTTTCTGTCGAATTAAAAGAGTTTAAAATGATTTTCGTTAATAACCAATACCTTATTTTATATTTTCTCACTTGACACACGTTGTTGCTCCCGAAATATGTAGAGTTCATGACCCTAACGTAACCGTGTACAAATAAATCAAACGGAAACATGATCCTGGCTCGTTATGAAAAAGCATAAAAGTACTATAAAACTCATTTTTCTCTTTGGTGGTGACAATAACATCAAATTTTAACTGTGATACGTATGAGGGTATTTTGTAGTAATCAGAAAGATAGGAGAAACGCACCTTTTGCCGACCTCTGGAAAATCGGTATGTATTTCTGCTATTTCCTCCATGGCTGCTATTTTGTACTTGTTAATTCTTATACTCCCCAAGTAAAGCGTCTGAATTATATACATATATGTATAATATATACATAATGTCGACCGATCACGTACAATCTGCGCTACTGTGTGCCTACAAAAATAGAGATGGTGATTTTTGTAGGCACTTATTACAGAGAATCCCGGCAACAACACAGTTGAATATGAAAAATACTTTTTTTGTATATATAAATATCTTTATATACTTACATCTAGTTCCTTTCTTTTTATTAAATACTGAAATTCTCATACTTTTCTTTTATTCTACCGGGTTTTAAACAAAAATAGAGGTGTTGTTAAAAGAGATTAAAATATTTTAGAGGGTGTTAGAGGGCATTTATTGTCGTAAGTTTTTTCGCAAGCATGGTACACGCTTTTCTAACGCTTGGCACAGCCATGTAAAAAGGTTTGTTCTAGCGTTGTTTTGCACACGCCTTGTGTTTAACTTTGTGAAAAAGCTTGTCGTGTGTCAACTGGGAACCTTGACATAACCTTGCATCAAGCTTATTTCCTTGTCAGTGGCAAGCTTATGACCATCTATTTTGCTTGTCATCACTCTTAGAGAAAGGTTATCTGGGTTTAACGTATCTTTCATGAAATAAGGCTAACAAATATGAAATTTTTATATAATGTCACTTATCATACCTTCTATGTATAGTTACAGTTTTGAGCTTTTATTTTATCCATGGCTTTAAAGCCTGATGAGAATACATAAGTAAATTAAGTCTTGGTAATTTAATACTTGAATGGGGTCGGGAACCAAGTCTTGTTTTTATTCAAACGAAAAGTTTCAAGTTATTACGAATTTACAGATTTTATGTTTACAAGACTAATAATTCTTAAAGAAAAAAGTTTGAAAATGTATGTTTTATAAAAATTTTAATCTAACATCACAACGTCACTGAGTGTATGTAAAAATCGCCAGTTTTTCATTGACCAAAGCAGTTGTGAATTGGTTTTTGAACGTTTTGAATTGATTTTATTGTCAAATATGAAAATTAAGTGTCGAATTATTTTATGTATTCGTCATCGTGTAATACAGCAATGAAGTATATTGCCATTTTAGTATAATTCGTTGAAGGATTTGACCCTATTGATTTATTTCTCAATGGAAAAGTTTGATGCCATGTACGTTTTGCAGCACATCTCGCAGTGTTTATGACTTAAAGCATTCTTATGCAGCAGTTTGGTTTCAGTAGTGTGCTCTTTATGCTCTTAGAAGTGTTCAAGAAACACCTAGTGTCAATCTAATCAAGTCGTTTATTTACGACAAGCTACTTAATTAAAATTCATCCTAAACCTCGTGCTCCATCTAAAGGTACTATATGAGGTTACCTATTGTAAGTACTATATTGATCCCATAATAATTAAAATATTTCTACTCTAATTAAATAATTTCTCTGTAATTTCTAGTAGTAATACGAATAATATCGACATGAAATTCTATTCAAATGTTCGCCAAAAAATAGGAAGGGAGATTTCTGTTAATATTCGACGAGGAGCAAGAGAAACCAGAAAACCTTACCTGGAAAGCAGCTCCAGGCCCTCTAGCTAGCAAACAAACAAGCGGTATTATACTTATGACTGTATTTGTGGTGGAGTAGTACAAGGTCCACATTGATCAGTATGCGAAATAATCATTGTTTTTGGATTTATGTTACCGTTTTTTGCTCAAAATAACTGTTACTGTTTCAAATTATACGACGAAATTCTTATATAATTAATTTTAGTTTTGCTATTTGAAACAAGAAAACCTCGAGTATGTAATTAAATTACCTAAAACTAAAGTAACTAAAGTAGAACGTTTAGTGTGATTAGAGGGTTCATATTACATGCATAATTAAAAAAATTACTAAAAACAATTTTCTAAATATTGAATAAGTCAAGATACATACACGAATACTTAAAAAAATGAGATTTTAACTTACACTACTCTATACCTTCAGTTACCTTAACTTCTTTTTTTTTTAATTTATATTAACAATTAACTTACCAAATTTTATATTTATTCACATTTAGTTATGACGTGCATCTTGTCTCCTAATTAAATGCGTCTTAAACGGAAGATGCATTTAAAAAAACGCGGTAAAAAAAAATGTAAGTCCCACTTTTTACAGAATTTCAAAACTGGATAACGTTACTTTCAAGAAAGGAACTTGGTTCTCTTCGGAACCTTGACTGTCTATATTAAATTGGATTTGAGTGCATATATTAATGCTAACGTTGTTGCGATATTTGCGGTTTCATATCATTAATAAGATTACTTTAAAACACTATTATTGATTCTGTAATTTAGTGCGCGGATATTATTCTAACCGCAAAAACTAAACAATTTGCGATCCATAAAAGAATCGTGCAATCAGCACATTTTGCAGTCTGTTCTTTCTAAATTCCAGGGTATATTTGCACACCTTGAAAATTATTTCAGAGTAGAATTTGTTGTGTTGCAATAAATGCTTTCCATAATGTCGTACGTGGACATAGAAACTAATATTTTTAATGCACATACGACACAACACGTAGAAATAAGCATATTGTGTAACTGCATAATTCTTCGTAGGGCTAACAATTATCCCACAAGTGTTTGAAACTGAATGAGCGGGGTTACACGGCTATATGCTTGTAAGTTGGATCTTTTTACATAAATGTACGTTAGACATCCGTCTTGAGATACATGACAGCACAAATTACAAATTCAAACGTAAACATAAGTTAATATTATTAATATTTCAATTCGAACTGAATGGAATATGCACACAATGGTTTTTTACCCACCTACCTGGATTATTGTGCGAACGAGCTTACATGAACATAGTGTTATCACCCACGCCTGTAAATTCGTCTTTATTTTACTGCGTACTACCTATGTCTGTCTTCTTCTACTTGTTCAGTGAGTATAATGTACTCATTGGGAGATATCGCTACATTGAGATATGTACCGCCACAAGTGGTTTGCTAGTAAAGCTTCGCGTTAAAAACGATCTGAATTACTAAAGTTTCTTAATTACTTTTCCATTAGCACGTCAGTTTCCTCCATTCAAAAACAGATGCAGTTAGGACTTCATAGGCATTGATAGAAATGAATTTTTAAAACACGAAATATTTTGTTTCTAGAAAATTTGCTTGGAATGGTACGCACTATATTATTCTTTCAAAAAAAATATTTTTGAACTGTGTTTTCTGCAACATACACATTTATCATTACAAAGTATAGGATATCAAGAAAATATATTCTTGCTTATCATTGTTCGCACTATCGCGTGTCATTATAAATGTCGTGGACATTAAGGATCCTAAATTTAAATTTTAGAGAATCACCCAAAAGTATGAAGAAGCCAAGCGCCACCTTGTTGCTGTTCAGTTTTCTTTGTTAGTGCTTTGGTTTCCGTTTAGATATTAGTAGATCGAGTATCAACTATATTTCAGAAATAAACATGTATGTGAAAATGGTGTATTAAAACGCTGGTGTTACAATTACATAGAACAGGAAGGAAAATGGTTTTTAAATGTATTCTAAATACCTAAATGATACATGCTCTAAATGAAGAAAGAATTGGTTTCTTTAATGACTATAAGGTTTAAAAGAAATTAATTACTACCGACAATTTTATTTATTTATAGAGTATGTATTGTTTTATTTTTTATATAGAAAAAGCAATGCATTTTTATTTTTGTTTTAGTACATAATATTTACCATTCTTGGTAAAAGAGTTTCTACTTATCAGTAGAAATACCAGTTGATTTTCTGAAGGTCTTCCCTTATAATGCCTACATTACCCAAGGAAAATAATATACCTGTGTCGCCTTTATTCAAAAAACAATTTCATTTAGTACAAATAATTACTACACATAAGTTTAGAGTATCGTATCTAGTAGGAGAAAGATGGGTACAGTGCTACGCAGTGAACAGTGTTACATTCAAAATTTTTGTTCCATACATAATGTATATATATGAACGTAGAATGTAGAAGGCGTTTGCTGTGACTGCTTAGTATTGCTGATTGTTTATATTGTTCGATAAGAAAAATACATTTTCAGTTCAAAAAAAAACATTTTGTGCAGCTACAAACCCATAAATTATTTACTTACTTAAATTGTAATAATGTTTTTATACACATAAAAGTTTTAAGCATGTGTTTTCTGTAAGGCACATAACCTTTAAAACAAGTGTCGCGCTGTATCCAAACGCAAAATGTTCTTGGGGATAGTAGTGAACAGTATTACGCTTTATCAAAAGATACAGTGTTACATTTTATTACACCTTGTTTTTCAGTATGTGACGTGTTGTGATAGAATCCCATTTTAGTCTTAGTAACGAAGAATGTTCTCAGATGATATTTAAGATTTTGTAATGTTACAAAAATTTTCTTTTAGCTTTATGTCCTTTCAGTGTCTACTTCAATTTTTAATGAATTTAAATGATTTTTTTCTGAAACTTTGGTGTCTATAATATGTATGTAAGATGCCTACTCTACTTTGTAAGCATTGTAATACTGTATCCATATAGCTAGAAACAGTGTTACAAATGTCTTAATCATTACTTTATATAATCGTTTGCCATATATTTGTTTCTAATGAAAAATATTATATTATATTAATAAATAAATTGTAAAATAACAATTCAATAATTGGAAAGTATTTTTCTAGACCTTTTCCAATTGACAGTCTAACCCTATTATGGACATAAAGTCACCACTAAACTATATTAATATTTAATAGTTAATAGTAGCCCTCGAAGGTTCTCAAGTTCCCACTGGGCAGGATACTGGGCTTTATACAACACCAAGCTGCTCGAGTGGAAATAAGAGGCTTAATAGGGATGGTACAATGAGCACCTAGCTCAAGTGCCCGGATTTTAGGTGCCCACCATAACTTAATGGATGAATGAATGAATGATAATAATTAAAATGTATCGCAAAATATTGAATGTTATACATAGTAAATACAGATTAAAAACGCGCTTGCTTACGATATCGGTATTGTTTCAGAGTAAAAGAGCTACATTCAACGTAAATATAATAATAATGATGATTATAATACGTTACGCCATAGAACCTCAAATATTACGCCTGCGCGCATCGACTTAACGTGTTCAATCTTATAAGCATTAACTAGGAGTGCAGAAAACCACTAAAACGTCACTATGACTGCATGACCTATGTCTCGAACTCTTACCTTAACTTATAATCAATCGGGCACATCACCGTATCGTATGTGTAAGGTAATTTCTTTGAGAAAAACTGATGTCTTTGGCAAAAGATTTTGCATCAAAGAACTTCTATGAAGATATATCTTTTCCATATTGTAATATCAGCGTAAGGCAATATTGATGTATCAGCTACATTTACTTCCAAGCAGTAGTAGTAGCAAGTGGTATTTACTTGATTGTTAGTAATACAAAACTCATTCAAGTAACTATAATTTTAGCGCAGATGTAACTTCTTGAAGTTAAATTGCTGATTACTAATAGAGATAAACGCATGATATGAAGTTATCTAAAATATGGTGGTAAATGTATACTCCAGTATTTCAATAACGTTTGCAAGTGTTCGCATTAATTCGTCCTGTCAATGAAACAATTATCACGGACATATAACGAGATACACATACCGACATTCCAGCACTCTGTACTTCTTGATGATGTTATTCACGTTCAACAAGATCGACTGAAAATGAAAGTGTAAAGTCAACTGTGATGTAGCTGTTTTAAATGTCAAAACTATAACAACAGCATAGCGTTTGCATTACAACAGTGGCGTTTTTCTGTCGAGTTGAATTCGCATTAACCATGTCATTCTTTTTCTTTTAATGAGGCAGTCTCTTATTAACGGTGTGACATCGTTTCAATAAAAATAGTTTTGTGTGTACTTACGTTGTAATTAGCTCGATGCAAAAATGTGTAATATCCATTACACATTTTTGTTATTTTAAATATGTGCCAATTAAGTATTGCGCAAATTAAAAGTGACTGAATTTAATTGTGAACGTCTATATTGAACTTTTCGATACAATATTTGCTGTTAAAATACTCATATTAGTTCGCATATATTAGTTTTTGCTACTTAAAGAATGACATATTTGTTATACTTTGCAATTAGTTAGCTGATAAGTACATATTAATCTTATTGTTATAATTTTGAGGCCGAATCTAAGAAAATATTATGCTTTGCTTATCAGCGATATATTTCTCTTTTTTTGCCAATATATGGAGGTATTTGGGGACGGTCCATTTTGCTCCATTATTTTACAGATTTCTTTAAACAGAGAATATGCTGAGATTCAGTAATGCATTGCACTAATGCTTGTCATTGAAAAAATGAAATCAAACAACAAATGACTATGATAATTGTTATTACTATGCTTTTATCAATATGAAAAAAAATATAATGCAAATATTATATATATTAAGTAAAAAATTGTTGACGTACTTACCTGGTGTATAATTTATAAAAATAATTAATTAGGTCGTTTATAAATCGATTGTTGTTTATTTGCCATTTAGTAGTTTCGCGAAGTCCGAGTCAGCTTTGAAAAGCTCGCCATCCCCTTCGTTACCGTGCGAATCCAAATCTCTCCCTTGTTTCATAATTTTGTATAGTAAAATTTCACTTTGTTTTTATGTTCAACGTTATCATAATTTACAGTATTCTTTCGGTAAAATTTTTACACGACATTTTATTAATGTGTTATCTTGTTATTTTGTTATCATTTACAAAGATTTTCTCAAAGCTTTTTATTGGCTCAAAATTTCACTTGTCATTTAGTTCGCGCAAGCGGATGTTCGATGGCGCCACTAAAGTGTTTTTGAAAGTTGTCATTCATATAGCTCTCTTCTTTATCGATACATCCCATGCCGTACCTCAATGGAGTTATGGCCAATGTTGACATATATTATTTGAAAATACATATATATTCGTATTCATTCTGGTTTCATCTATCATGCGTTGACGTATTTGTTATATAATATATTAGGGAAGGACTACGTTGAGACGGTTAAGTTCATACGAGCAATTGTTGGATGGCGCTAGTAACACGGCTGCGTTTAACTACATTATCTGCCGCTTCTATTTAAGGTATTCTCTGAAGAAGATCGTTTTCCAGCGGTGGCTTGTTAGCCAAAAGAGCAGGTTAGGTTATCTGTAAAACGGGGGTAGTTCCGTTGGTATCAACGTAACCGGGTTTCGGGTGAGTATTTAGGCTGACCACCGCAAAATTACTAGATAAATAACCTGCGTCCGTTACACAAAGCTTCACACAACCTCTACCGCTGCAATTGCTAGTTATTTACACATAAGAAACTGCTAGGTTTACTGTAGAGAAACTTAGCACAGTCAAGCACCGATAAATAAAATGCGCAGCGCTGACCATCAAACACAACCACCTAAATTTAAGGGGGCACTCTTTAAGTGAATGCCAAGTGATGACATGGTTCAGATATTCATTCTAGATGGGAAATATCAGGTTAGAATACCAGATAAGAAATATTGGAAGATAGGCACTGCAGTAAGAACGGACTCAAACAGTCTAAAAAGTGATTACGACATAGGAGAAGGGAATATGCGCAAAGAAGCCCAAATGGGCCCTTTCGCTAAGTAAGAACAGGACGATATTCCAAGCTGAGGTTGCTTGAAAATTCATCCTGTGCCAGAGAAGTAGAAAGACGGACCGAGTTAAATAAGCGTCAATCAGTCAGGGACACTTAAACCTAACAGTTCCGCACGTGTTGACTTCAGGCTAGTTGGGAATGCATAACGCTTTAAATGAAACGAGCACCCAAAAATAACATGAATCTGGTTTCCCAGCCATTCGGGTGTGAAACGAAATGATGCGGCGGACGATATGGCCAGGTGAGAAGCGTCGAGGTCACTCGTTGGAGCTGGCTCTTCCTTCGCTATTACTAAATCACAAACTAAAAGGTGCAAGTGAATGGATACATAAGGAGTCAAGGAGTTGTGGCAAAAGTCATCAGGACAGAAACAGGCAAAATAATTCTTAAAGGAACAGAGGCCTGAATTTACTAAAGACGTACTGAGTAAAAACGGTAAGACTATCAAAATGACATTAGATCCATTAACCGGCCATAGTACACATAGGCCTGGCAGATCATGCGATTTGCAGATTCTGTCATCCATTCATTCTTTTATTAAAGTTAGGGTGGGCACTTAATATCCGGGCACTTGAGCTAGGTGTTCATTGTACCATCCCTATTAATTCTCTTATTTCCACTCGAGCAGCTTGGTGTTCTCTATAAAGCGCAGTATCTTGCCCAGTGGTAACTTCAGAACCTTCGAGGGCTCCAAAAGATCTCTCCTAAAATATTTCTGCCTGAGTGCCTTCAGTTCCTCACATATGCAGATTACATGTAAACTCGTTTCCTCCTGTAGTTCGCATCTTCTACATCACGGTTCGCTTACCCAGCCTGTGATGTATAGATGCTTTTTCAGGGGACAGAGGGTGTCCAGTTACCAACTCAGTAATTGTTTTAACTTCTTTCTCACTGCGCCTGAGTAGGTTATCAAAGAAACTAACATCCGCATCCCCTATCAGCGTTTTAGTTTGGAGTTGATCTTCAGTCGACCTGCATTTCTTTGTACTTTCCTTATCTAACCAGGTCCAGATCTCCCTTCTTGTGGAATTCTTAGTAATTCCACATACGGGCTCTGGACAGATGAAGTGTCTCTTAGAGCCCCCTTGGCTAGTTCGTCGGCTATTCATTGCCCTTTATATCTTCATGACCCGGCACCCAAATCAGAGACACTGTGTAGTCTCGTGCCAGTGCATTGAGAGATTGTTTGCAATCCCTAACTAGTTTTGACTTAGTTACGGGGTTCGAGGCTGCCTTAATGACAGCCTGGCTGTCAGTCATTACATTAATTTTCCTCCTCATGTACCCCCCCTCTGCAATCATTTTTGCACAGGCTGCAAGGGCGAATACCTCTGCCTGGAAAACCGTTATATGCTCCCCAGGTTTACGGATATCCTTTGATTAGGACTGGGCCCACAAATACCGGCTCCTGTGCCCTGGCTGGATTTTGGATCCGTCCGTGAACCAGTTATCATTAACAGTGATCTCACTACGTGCCTGGTCTCTGTTCGGCATGGAGATTTTCACCTTTTCAGTGAAGATAATTTCGGGTGCCATGTTGTCCGTGGGCATTTGCAGCAATGGCCCGTCCAGCATCGTGCCCGTAGTATAAGTGTGCCCTCCCACCCTGAAGTTGGGATGCCACAGGTTGTTGGCTTTCAGTCTAAGGATCGCATTCATTGTCCCCAGATTTTGTCAAGAAGAAAAATAAATCCCAGGTTACGTGCTGTGCTACTACGATGGCCTGGCGAGGACAAGGTTTTTAATTGTAGGCGTAGAGAATTCCACAGCTGATAGCTACATAAAGGGGCCACTAAGATGATAGGTCTAATTAATAAGGATAAAGGAGATCAAAATAGATATGAATAGTTCACGGTGGAACAGGTCCGTATGGCTACCCTAACTTTAATCAAATCTAATTTACTTCGTTAATAGAAAGCATTATGTAAACTATAGACATTAATTTGTTTGAGCATATCTCTCTATTCAAAGGAAAAATACGTATGCGTAATGAAACAAAACGTAATTTATAATTTCCTTAAACAAAAATTTATTTTCTATATAATTAAAGAAACTTATCTATCCGTGTTTTGTATTTTTTTTCTGATAAATTTAGTTATTTAATATTTTATGACATAAAGAAGTTCTTTCGATTAATAATTCAGCAGATGTTTTTCATACTCCACGGTTTTATTCCGAAAAATTATTTAAAAACAAGAAATCGTAAAGAACTATCCACCACAACTAATACAAGATACCAATTCTAGTGATTAGCAGTTCCATATGGGTTTGACTAGTATAGATTCAGAATTTATCATAAAACTTCACCATTTGTGAGAGATTTGCGACCTCATGTAGTAGAGTTTATACCTCAGTGTTCAAGCTGGAAATCATTGATTATTACCGGAAAAAATACCGGACCTCCTTATGCTTCATAGGTGTATCAGTCACTGCAATCACCAAAGTGGCCTTGTTAGGGGACATTTTCCGTGCCACGAGCCGAACTTGACTACCGGCAACGACCTCGAGTGCGGGGTAAACGTCAACACATGGGCGAAGAAACGTAAATTTTGAACAATTCGTTACCTTTAACACTTATGGCTTCAACTTGCATTATTTGCGTACATGAAAATGGAAGAAGTTTCAACTTCCGGATATAGAAGATTCACTTATTCGCAGACATATTATTTCTTCTAAAGGAGGTATTTCAACATGGCTGAGTATAATATACAATGTGGCCATTTTCAATCGCCACGCTGTTAAATAAATCTAATACTTCACGTTTCAAGCAATGAAAGGAAATCTTAACTCTTTAAAAGTAATTTATTTCGAAGATACAGAACACGATCTTTTTCTATTACTCATCGTTTAAAACTCAAAAGGCTGTGGCAACTTCAGTATTTCATAGTTCAACTAGCGGAGATACATAAAAATAGCAATTACTTGCAAAAAAAATGTAAATAAAAATTTCGTTTGTACGAATTCTTATTTCTGTTAATGCTTTCCAGAGCGCAACCTCCTTTACATCATATAAAGATAGACTAATCATTCGCGTGAACCTTCAGGCAACTAAATAACTTCCACCAATATTGAGGGATTAGGTACCGTATAAATATATAGGGAATTATTTACTAGTTTCAGGGAGGCACTAAATGTAAAATAAAATAACTCACGTGCTTTTGACAGCGGTCGCCATTGTTATTATTGTTTTGAACTTGTTTTTGGAAAGCAAATTATTATATTTATTCACAGAATTTTTTTCTACAATTAATTTTTTAGTTTTTTTCAGAATTTCTCCTATTTTCTAGATTTTTTTTGGTAGTAGTTAGCAAGTAGTACTATTTATTATTAGGTTAATTTTTTGTTTATTTAGTTATTTAATATAAGACAGGCGTGTATTCAGTAGCGAAGAGACGTTTACGAAGCATATTTTCACCATGGGTAAGTTAAAAAATCTAAATTCTTGTATTAAAAATGAGTAAGTTTATGATCGTTGCTTTAGACATAATGCGCTGCTGCTATTTAGTAATGAAAAAAAAAAAAATTGTTTCCGAATAAATAGGAAGCACATCGTACACAGGTAAATTAAATATAGTATGTTATTTTCTTATCTTACATTGTTGAAGAATCCTGGATACTGCTTAAAGAAAGTCGTAATATATTCATGATTTCATCTGCTACGAACTGATAGGAAGTATGTACAGGTGTGTAATGAGTAGAGCTGCAGAAAGTAGTGCTATCGCAGTAGGGTTGAGCTCGGGACTAGAAATCGTACATCACCTTAACGCATTTAACGGGTGCTGATTGCTATCAATATGTGTTTTACACATATAAACACTGTACGGTAAAATGCTGATATTACAAACAATACATTTAATAATAGTGCAAATGTTTTCTTATGTCGGAAATCGGTTAAGAAATTTATTAACCCTCGTTGAACATAATAAAGTACGCCATCGATTCTTCATCATCACTCTAGGCTGGACTTCATACACATACTAAAACCGTACTACCGTGTTTAAGTAAAAAGGTATCTGTTTTTTTTTTCTGGAAGCACTTTTTACAACTTTTTATAATAAAAGCTGTACACTTGCTCAAACGAAATGTTTAGTAATCATCCAGAAAGTCATTTGAACTTTTAGAAGAATAGAGAAAACTGTATTATCTAGAAGAATATGACAAAAGCAGTACCTATATAGTAAAAATGCACATACGACCATTATTCTTTAACACGACAGCGTATACGTATGAATCCCGACTCCGACCGTTTTCAAAATACATACGCATATCATCGCCGCCAATGAGTGCGCACTCGTTTCCACAGGTTTAGTAATGAGAGCTTATTTATATTTTTCAAAGATTTGTTTTAATGAGACATATAACAAAAATGCTTCAAGCATCAATAAAAATTCAAATTATTTTGCTTTCACGGATAACTTAATACTCTCCTTAGGAAGGTGTGCAAATTCAACATTGCAGGAAACATTTGAATCTTGCAAATCGGTAAGCATACATTGTTCATAACACATATCCTCATATATTATTTTTTTGTACTTGCTTTGTAACCACACATAATCACGTAAATTTTTTAAAAAAAAGAACGTAATCTTGCATGCCCCTGTATAATGAAAACACGTCCCAATATTATCTATCCTTTTTGTAAATAATAAAATTTTAATAAAAATATATCTGCGCTTAGAGAATGCGTTTTTTTTCTGGTATTATTACAATAAAATGTATTAAAGGAACGTTGTGAACCCATTTTTCATGGGTTCACAACCTTCCTTTAATACCCTACAGTAAATTTAAGTAATTTTCAAATAAGCGCGCTAAACGCCTGCTCAGGTTCACGAATTCCTTAATAGTGACTCAACTATACCAATCTACCTTATCTGTGACTATTTTTTTGCAGTATATAGGTTTTGTGTACATTTCTTATACAACAGAAAAAAAAGGTTTATGTATATCGCGACCACGAATGTGCAACATATTTCCTATCAACTGCTTTCAATAACAAGGCGCATTCTTCTAACAATTACAGAAACGTGCAGACTAACGTAATAATAAGATCCTGTCTTGTAATGGTTCTTTAGTACATTTAAAATATTTCCGTTGATATAACTTTGTATGCTAATTGTTCATATTCCTTGTCATGTACTTTATGCTCTAGGCCAATACTTGCACTAAAATCGTGCTCTATTGTTTTAAAATAAATTATGCGTTCTTAGCGTAGGTGTCTATGGATTCATTGTATCTGAACCAGTACGTTTCTTATGTGGCAAGATTCCGTCAAGACCGAGAAAGAAAGGAAAAGAGAGTCGAGATCAATTTATTTCTCTTACATGTAAATACACATTTCTACACTTATCTACTATCTAAACTGTTTTTTTCCTTAAATGTCGGGGTATCGAGATTAACTGTTCCACATCTGGAGCTAATTTATTTCGATTAACAATGAGAAAAACTGGTCGCTACCTGAGAAGTAATAGTTCTGGACCCGTATGCTTTCAAATACAATGAATCTAATACTATCGACTAATTTACTTATACAAATTGATCATTCTTATATAAAGAAATAATGGCATTTTACATGTAAATTGAACACTCGTAGTTACCGTCGCTTATATGAAGTGTTTATGTTATCATATAACGTGTTTCTAGAAACTAGTTTAGATAAAAGCTTTAAGTAATTACTTATATGAAGTTCAAGTTAATTGGCGTGTTGCTTAAGTGATACTTTTAATTAATTATTTTTAATTTAATAACAATCTTTCGTTTTCAGAGTCTAAATTATCGAAGTACAGACAACACAATTGTATTTTTGTTTATAAGCGATCGGGATATATCGTGCCCTGAACCTGTCAGCAGTCAAGACTTTGTGAGTACATTTGAAGGATATATGTAAAATGCCTCCCGAGATAAAGAAAAACTACTAATAATCGTTAAATTACTTCCCACAATTTTTAGCTACCTGATATACATGTGTAAATTGGATAAATAAATAGTAAAACAATAATGGCTGGAGCTTACGATTAAAAAGGTTTGGGAGGCAGTTTACCTATTTATAAGTCCAATTAAATGCGATCCTTTTTACATATACCCCATTTCAAGCAAGCAGTTAACAAAAGAAGGCCACTAAACGCTTCCAACTCAGCGATGTCTACAGGTGACTTCTATTTAGCGTATACCTCACCTTACTTCAGTTTTGTGCTTGAAGCTACATATTTCTCAGGTTGAACTGACAATGAGTTAGCCGGCAGGTTTCGCCAATTGTAGTAAGAAGGGTGGTGAACCAGATGGTAAATTTAAAGCACCTTACATTTTTCAGCTGAGCGAGTTCGCATGCACCACTTTGACGTCCTGACAGCGCTGTCATTTTGAGGGCATTGAGATGCCTTCAGATATCTACTCCGAGTTACACTAAGACGCAAATTTGATGTAAGTAGATAGCACCTGACCAATTACAGCTGTCATATGTGTCCAATTGACGTCATAGAGTAACTCGGAGTAGATATTTGAAAAGCTCCTCAGTGCAGTCATTATTTTGAAGTTGATTTTCACTGTCACTGAGCGTAACTGATTGTGAGAATAAAATAATATTATTTCTTGAGTAATAAATTAAAATGCGTTTTTAATCTCATCTATTGTTATTTAGTTTGTTTCTTGCTGTTTAGTTATTTAATAATAACCAGAGACCGGACAGACGCCGGCAGTATTGCGTCACGCAGACGGTCGGACAGGGTCGCCCGTGCATTATACGCTCCGGATAAACGAGCTGCAAGTTAGTATGCCAACGACAGTCAGCAGTTGTGCACGTCCGATCTTGCCTTATATCGCATCTATCGTTGAATACACAACATTACATTTTATATTAGGGTTACTTTCAATTTCTTGTCTCGTTTTTTAATATAAAATCTATATATAGGGGAAAATTTAGAATTAGTTGTATCAGCATACATATTTCTTTGTTTTTTCTTGGAAAATCGTCAGTGTTGTTTCTATTTGTATTTTTTCTTGTTTATTTTATATTTATATTTATTTGCCCTTGTGTAAATAAAAATGTCCGGCTCTTCCTTTACCTGCATCTCAAGTGGTAACGAGGTGGAAGGGAACGTGGTTAGATGCATTCTCATTTTATTTTGATAACGTGGAAAAACTTGCAAGTGTAATGGATATTCTAGAGGAAGATGCACAAAGTGTAACCAAATGCAAAGCAGCTTTCGTCTTTACAAAGTACTTTAAATTTTATTCGCGGACACTTTCGCAATTTACCTAAAAAGATAAAATTTTTCGAAGCGCAATGTATAAAATTAAAAGAAGGAACGACAAGTTTAAATGAATATCTAACAACAAGTCAATTACGAAGCATTCCTGGGGATTTTGGAGCTCGTTTGAACAAAAAAATCGACGCAGTTTTTGCTCGAAATCCTGATCTCAGTATACTTCAAAATTTTTACGATGGCAAAATGGAAGATATTGAAAGTATTAATAAATATAGTAACAATAAGTTAGGTCTCATTTTCGTTACGCATCTCTCACCAGTTGCGATGTCAAGAGAAGTTTTGTTATATTTAAAGATATTTTAAAAAACAAGCCCACAAATTTCACTGAGGAAAATTTAGGATATGTTTTAGTAATCAATATAAATAAATTATGTCTATAAGTATATACAAAAAAAGGGTGCTGTATTAATCTGTAATTTAGTTTATACATTTTTAATATCTTGATTCCATTTTACAAAGTACATCAAAAAGTATACAAAAATGTCTATTCAAATTTGGACATTAAGAAGTTCCTCGCAGACTTTTTTGTAGATAACACAAAGTTGTAGCGACAACTTTCGTATACAATAGGTTCAGCAGCTTTGCGAATTTTTCCACGTGCTATACGTTTTGGTCCAGCACATAGTAGCCTTCCCGCAGATTTTATTAAAATACATCATATTAACTCTCACAAAGGTTCAAGCATTCCAACGGTAAAAGAATTTTGTAAATCTGTGCAGTACTTTTTGAGATATTGAATTTTATTTATAACGCGCGAGAGCGAAACGATTTTATTCTTCCGCATGATATCGCTGCGCCACTGGTAAGTTAATCTTTGTCGCGGCGTCGTTCATGTCGAAATTTGAAATAACTAGTCAAACACATACATATAATGCAAGCACATACTCGGGCCGCTCTCGATTTCACATACTGCAGCTGGGCCAGCAGAGCGACTGCGATTCAATGAATGCGCGCGCAATAGTGCCTGGCGTCTATCCGGTGCCTAATAATAGCGCAGTAATGATTTCTTTATTACCACACAAATTGTACACAAGGAGCACGTACATACTAGGGTTTAACGTAGGCTAGCTCATTGAGGCTTTGATACATTTTGCATACGTCACCAATGCCTTTTTGAGATCTCGCTGGCGTATAGTAGCTGTAATTTTCGGAGATCTGTATTGAGGCCTCGTCCACCGCGCTGGGTACAACTCTTAAACATACTTTCTAATAATGATGTGTACACATAATATGCTGTTTTTATCTTTTTTTTTTTTGTTATACATGTATGTTTTGTCTCTAGTTTATCAAAATAATAAAACAAATATGAAACTTAGAATAGAATCTACTACCTATTTGTACATGGATTTTTCCATTGTTCCATACAATACAGGACGTAATCTTATTTTCTATTACTGTATCTTGCAAGCAGAAACAAAGGGTTGTAGACTCGCACCTGCTTGTATAAAATCTGTAAATAAATAATGTTTAGGCAGTTAGAAAGAGCATTTTAGAAATGATTTATCAAGCGCTATTCATGTTAACCCGTAATCCCTGTGTAAATAATCTTTCTACCTGCGATTCAAAAAAACATAATATGAGAAAAGAAGCCCGGCTTGGTAGACGACGCTTCACAAGTGGGATTTAAGCTTAGCCTTGATGACTTAAGCGAAACGTGCCGAAGCCCTGGCTCATTAGTACTCGCTAAACGCTTAATATAGCATATATATTTATATCGTGAAGACCGAGCTGGCTGGTCCGACACAGTGATTTGTAATGTATTGGGATATTCCCGAGGCCTCTATCTCGTCCGTTAAACCCTAGTACATACGTTTGACTGACAGCAGATGGTAAACAGTCGCCATTTTGAATTCAGATTGCTCTTCTCTCTTTAACACACGTTTCTTATGATTGGTGTAAACTAAAGAAGAAAACTGAAGCGTTTGGTGCTAAAAGAACAAAGTAGCCCCAGCGATTATTTTTCTAGTAATAAAATATCAAATGAGGTGACAAGAAGTGATCCATCTTGTCTTATCCATGTGTTGGTTGAGACAATCAGTTATACTTAGAAATACATATTATACATAATTAAATAGTTGGAAAGCTTTTTGTTACTTACATCACCCTCACATTGCTCATCCCACCTCAGTAATCTTTTTTTCAAAGTCGGGATCAACTAATCAGTATTGCTGTGAAATCTGGTCTACTTAAGGAATTGAATCCCGGAAAGCTTAGATTTTTATTTTCAAACCATATTATCGTTATTGATTTGATTCTCATATTTGGATATATGCATAATTGCATTGCTGCAGTTTATACAAATATTTTCAAAAGTTTTTTTTAGTAAATGGAATCATAGTAAATATGTTTTGCTCGATATTCTTAGAATATATATGAAAGTTAAACATTCCGCTTCAATTTACTAACGTCAAGTAGATTTCCGTCATTAGGAAACGCGACACAAATTCCGCTAGCAAATCACCTCCCCAGGAGAGTGAATCGATAAATTCCAAAAATGCAAGTATGTGTTTAAGTTGACGTTGCATGAAAATTAGTTCTTGCTCGTAAATACGATGCAGGAATATTTCACAACATTTAAATACATCGATTCACGTTCAATCATACCTAATTGAAATATTTGATCAACGGCATATTGTGTAAACGAGCTAAACTGTATTTTCAGATTAGAACGTGAAATGTCTTTCTTCAAAATACATAGGTATACTTCTACTGAACCCATCTACTAATTGTAAACGGCTAAAAGTATACATACACATTATCGCTTCTGAATAAAATTGGCAACATTATTTATTTTAAAAGCCTTTTTTTTCCTTCTTTTATACAGAACCAATTACACTAATAGAAAGGATTCTTTACATCATCGAAATTTTTACCATATTTGTTGTTTCAACGCAATAATATTGTTTCATTACAGTTTTAAATGAAAATATTATTTGACTCTATTTCCTTGATCTGCCCAAGCCGCATTACAAGGATATTATGGTATAAATATGTAAAATATTAAAGAAAAAGGAATAACCTTTTTCCCTTACTTAGTATTCCTGCGCATAGGTAGCAATGACTATTGATAAAAAAACAAGAGATTAAAAGCAAAGAAGCCACGAATGTTTTAATAATTATTTACAAGAAAGCTAGCTTTTTGTGCCAGAACGCGATGTTTGGAGCACGAGGGAAACGAGTAGACAAAAGCTTCACACACAATTTCATATAATATATTTGCGTTTACGAAAATTGGATTATAAGTATCTACGACTTTCTATCCTCTTCTAGCACATTATAAATGCTATGATTTCCTTTCTCTTTCGGTACATCGGGATATATCCGATCCAATCTTTGTAAACCCCTATTATCTACGTTCCACGAATTAAAAATCATTAATAAATTACTTTTATCTGCTCTCGTTTATAGATCCGTCATTATGTATATTACATTTCCAATTTATCACTCGTGCTCCAAACATCGCGATCGGAAGCAAAAAGCTCACTTACGCATTGGTTCATACATTTTTTTGGCCTTGTCAACTGTAGGTAAACACAGCATTACCTGTCAGCTGATGTACTAGTAGGTTCATTTTACCGTCCTAGTGCGGTAAAGCGCAAGGCATTTTATCTCATCTCACAGTTACTTCCAATGTAAAATATGCATTATATGCATCCCCCACCTAATTTAGTTTAAAAAAAAACACACCGGTATTTTTATTACTGATTTCATTGCTATTGACAAAATATCACCATCAAAAAATTCACTTGGACATAGACTTAAGGCTGAGTTGCAAGAATTTTTTTTTAGTGAAATGATTTAATAAGTGGTGGTGAGCTTCCGCACTGCTCTTATACCATCAAAAAGTTGCTAACTTCTGTAATGTTTTGTAAACCTAGATGACAAATACCTATCTTACATTCCTTTAAATTGATCTCGTATTTGCAGCCTGTAAGTTTTTACTATATTTAGTCTCTAATTCTTCACCAATCTCGAAAGTTAGCGTTCAGATATCTCTTCATGAGATATGTAATAGGTTTTCAGAATTAATTTTAATTGTGGTCACTTTTTTTTACGTCAGTTATATTATGACAAGTGAAGTATTCTTCTCTAAATGATTATGCCATTTCAAAATATTATAATAAAGTTATATACATTGTATTAGTCACTGCAGGCGAGCCTTCTTCTATGACCCCCCCCACTTCTTGTTTGGGTGCAAACTACACTGTAAAAAATATTGTGGTATTACAGCAAATTACCCTAAATTAATTAATGGATTGTACTTGGATATTTTCTTTTCGGTTTCCTTTACAATTCTTTAATGTATCTTGGTTTTGCGGAAATTGTAATAATAAAATTCTGAATGTAGAAAATTAAACTTTTATTAACGTTTCGCTAATGTTTATTTTATCCCCAGTTCAGTAGTTATATATTGAAAATGTCACACACAAATTTAAAGAAAAACGAAACAATATTTAAAAATAAAAATTTAAATTACATAAATTAATTAATTAAAAATAAAATATTATGTTGGGAGTAAAATAGTTATAAGTTGATTACAAATACATATGAATATATTTCATCTTCTTTTACAGATTTAAATAATTAAGATTTATTTACAATTTTGAGAGAGCCAATGTTAACATTGGCGAAACGTCAATAAAAGTTGAATATTCTACATTCAGAATTTTATTACTACAATTTCCGCAAAACCAAGATACACTAAAAAATGTGTGTGTGTTTGTATCTAGTAAATGAACTTTCATACAGCGGAGAAATTTGTTTTTTCTTGGCCAAATAATATGTCATGTAATGATGTGAATAAACAATTAAAATCCGGACAATTTGTTTTTAGTTAGTAAAGCATAATATAACATTTTTGGCGCTCAACTTACTAGAGATGGAACAAAAAGAGGTGATGCTAGATGAATTATTCGAGAGGGAACAGGAGGTGAGAGATATGAGAGAAGAAAATAGACCAAAATCTGAAACTAGGGCAACTCCATCTGACACATTAAAAAGCGACAATAAAATTGCTATAGAAGAGAAAGAAACATCAGAAATTTTAGAGGAGGAATAATTTAAAACAACGCATGGATTTACAGAGAGAAATGAAGTAAACAAAACAACAAATTTCGATGATAATTTAAATAATCCTGATTCTGAAATTATATTGTTCTACAATAAGCTAGGCATGGATATTATTAATATAGAAGCACAGCTAAATGGGGAAACTATAGGGAAGAAAATCGAGGTGGTGATGAAAATGATGAAGAGACAAGTGGTACTAGTGAAAGAGACGATGAAAATTATGAAGAAAGATTGGAATTGGAAGTTGATTTATAAGATTTGAAACAAATGATCTCGAGCTGAGAAATGAAAATGAGTCAAATAAGATAGAATTGGAAGAGAATAATGCAGAAAACCTTAAACAAAATTGGAAAAGCGTCAACGAACAAATTTGTAACAATTTATTGAAACGTATTTAAATTGTTTAGGGGATACCAAGATTTACCAATACTTTTACTAGAACTTAGCGCACACTAAACATGGATTATAACTTAAAGAAAGATTAAGTGGAATTATGTAGGTTTAGGTGAGAAAAACGATAAAATTTAAACGCATATTTTGTCTATTTATTGCAATATATCAACGATTTACCATCAAATATACAAAAAAAAACATTCTTAGCAAGACAAAAAACCAGAAACGAGTAGAGAGTGATCACGAAAGAAAAGTCAGATAGTTTAAAGCTAATAATATTAATTTGTGTTAATTTAAAAATTGGAAAAGTAAAAAAAATAAAATTTAAAAATATTGATTGATAAAGTTTATTAAAATTTTATTTTTGGGGAATAAATGCTATGGTATTTCCTGGAGAAAAAATGCCGTGCATGCACATGAGGGCAACGTTTTAGTAGTGGAAAGAAAAGAATATAGTATTTTTGACGTCCCTAATGAAACAGATTGTCAGAATTAATTTTGAAAATTGGATTACTATTACTTAACGGAGATATCTGTTTTTTGTTTGTCAATTGATATGTCATGAATAAAAAATGAAAATCTGGGCTATTTTTTGTAATTAATAAAGTGTAATTTTACAATATAATTACGTATATTGAAAAATTTACTTGTTATCCTACATATCCCACAAGCCTTAGAGTGCTTTGATGCACAAAATGCATGCCAAGTACACACTCAAACATAGTATATTTCGACATATCTGTGTAGCGTGCGCAGCTATTTCAATTTCGTTGAGGTATCCACATATAAAAGCTCTATAATTTTTTAGATCAGTGATTAACTTGATATATTTAAACTTGTAAGTGGTATTAATTTAGGGTACTGATTGTGTAATTTTTAAGATAAATGAATACTGCTTGTCGGTTCCAGCCAAAGGATATTGAAGAACTCCCGAACATGCACGGTACGGCCTATCGGATGGGAAGTCGTTCTATGTTTGTAACTTATGGTCATAACGAACGGACGTGTCCGGGCATCGTTCACTCACTGGGAATCTAGTAGGCGCTGACATGCACCCGTTAACTTATTGCTATTCATTAGTCGTGTTTTGTTCTCCTTAAACAGTTGAACGCTCATTTATAACATGGAACCGACCGCGTGATTTACGCTCATTTCTTATTTGACCGGTTCTTGTATATAGGTACACGTTATAGATACGAATACATACATACAGAAAAGTGTAGTAGTACGTATTGTGTACCCGCGTATTGGTGTATGTGTGCCGACAATGAGATACTCTAAATTCTCATTATATGGAGTAAATTTAGCACGCGCAAAGCTGTAAACTGGCGTTCTTGGCAAAGGACTACGCATTCCTTGCACCTTAAACAGCATAAATTTAAATGCGCACAATGCGGTTGCCGCGCTCGCATTTACGACATTGTAAATTATTCCTTAATAAAACATTTTCTTCCTGCTCGCGAATGGAATTTATTTCCCGATTATTTTCGTTTGTCGGGGATTCATTATTGATTTTTATATTCGCATTATCTTTCGCGAAAGCACACACTTTGGTTGCCCTAACGAAGCGCAGCTGCTTCTCTGAACAAATACAGACACAACGACAACAAGGTAAAGTTACCGACAATTACGTATGACGTGTTGAAGACAATCCATCCAAGTGGAATTACATAAGAGGTTATTCCGCTTCTAACACGCCTACATACTGTGTTGGCAATATTGCGTATTATATCAAGCTTGTGTGTAACGCACGCAGAGTTGCTTGATTTTGGATTTTCTTGACACCCCAATGAACATCTCGCCAGCACGATATATATTCAAATTTCTTCGCAATTTTCCTTACGGGAAGTTCATGTCTCTTTGTGCATGTCTTAGTGATCAAGTGTACGCTTCCGGTTTTCAACTTACATCTTTCTCCTCTGGTATCTTTATATTCTTCATCCCTACCGATTTTTGCATTATTTTTTTCTGCTCCACTGCCAAATATATAGGGTTTACTTGTCCCTTTTTGTTTATTTTTGACCATCATCTTTATAATTTGTATCCTTTCTTGCTGTTTTATGACACCTGTACTCTTCATTTTGTCCTGAACTTTTAGCTCGTTCCCGTAAAAACTGTTCTATTCTTGCTATCCGTAATTTATGTCGTACTTTCACCCGTTTGACTATTGTGTTATTCTTGGCTTTGTGTTTCTCGTCTCTTTCAAGATTCTCATCCCGTTTCTCGATTCTAGTTTTTATCGTATTCTCACTCTCTTGTTTCTTTTTTAATTCTCTGAAATTGCTTAATTCCATTGAAACTCCGCATTGTTATGGGTCATTCCTTTCATCATATGTTTGATCATGTTTTTCAACTCATTCTTCTTGTGATCAGCTTCTTCACTTTATTGGCATTTTTGGAAGAGTGTAGAAACATTTTCTCGGTTACCTTTTATATTGGATTAAAAATTTAAGTGCTGTTTATTACTTACACGGGGGTTCTTTTTTAATATCTCTTACTTCACTATAGACTAGAGTAGATTAGGATTGGGGTGGCCTATCGACCTGTTTCACCGCGACCTTTTCAGATCTATTGTGATCCCCTTTTTTCCTAGAGGACGCTCTATAATTTTGCCCTCTTGATTAGGCCTATCATCTTTGAGAGCGGCTTCTTTATGTAGCTACAAGCAGTAGAGATCTCCTCCCCATTACTGGAACCTTGTCCTCGCCAGACCTTCACATTGGCACAGCACATGAACTGGTGTTTCTTTCTCTCTTGGCAGTATCTGCAGGTGCATCATCTGCCAGGCCTATGTTATACATATGCCTATTCAGTCTACAGTGACCAGTCAGCAGACCTACAATCATTGTGACAGTCTTCCTGTCTTTATTCAGTAGATCTCTCGTGAATTCAGGCCTCTGCTCCTTAAGGAAACTCTTTTGCCTGCGTTTGTCCCGGTGGATTTTTGCCACCACTCTCTGTGGTGGAGGAAACGAGTTTACATGTAATCTGCACATGTGAGGAACTGAAGGTACTCAGGCAGAAATATTTCGGGAGAGAACTATTGGAGCCCTCGAGGT